>JAKOGI010004976.1:0-12500 GCA_029747015.1 Carnegiea gigantea | reverse complement strand
CTACTCAGTCACACTATGAAGTTAGGAGAAAGGGTGATTGAGAGAAGGTTACGAAATAATATTTCGATATCAGAGAGCCAATTTGGTTTTATGTCTGGTACGTCAACCACAGAAGCAATTTACTTCCTTAGAAGGCTCATAGGAGTGTATAGAGATAAAAAGATAGATCTTCATATGGTGTTCATTGAGTTAGAAAAAGCATATGATAGAGTTCCGCGTGAAGTGTTATGGAGATGATTGGAAAAAAAAGGAGTATCACCTGAGTATATTCGAGTTATTAAAGATATGTACGAGGGAGGTAGGACGAGTATCAGGACGCCGGTAGGGGTTACCAATGACTTTGCCATTGGTATGGGCCTACATCAGGGTTCCGCTTTAAGCCCTTTTCTTTTCACTCTAGTTATGGATACGCTCACAAATGAGATTAAAGATGAATTACCATGGTGTATGCTATTCACAGATGACATTGTTCTTATTGATGAGACTAGAAAGGGAGTTAATGGCAAGTTGAAACGATGGAGACATTCTCTGAAATCGAGAGACTTTAGAGTTAGTAGATCGAAAACTAAATACCTACATTGTTGTTTCAGTGGGAGGGAATATGCAAGGGGAAAAGTCATCATTGATGGGATGGAGATACCAAAGGTCGACAAGTTTAAGTATCTAGGCTCGATCATCCATCAAAGAGGAGATATTGACGAAGATATTAACCAACGTATAAAGGTGGGTTGGCAAAAATAGAAGTATGCGTCGGGTATGCTGTGCGATAAGAGGATGCCTGTAGGATTAAAAGACAAAGTTTATCGTACACTAGTTAGACCTGCTGTGTTATGTGGATCGGAGTACTGGCATATAAAAAAGACACAAGTTCAATAGTTGACGGTAGCAGAGATGAGGATGATTAGATGGATGTGTGGTTATACAAGAGTAGATACAATTAGTAATGGAGCAATTAGAGACTTAGTTAAAGTGGCTCTCATCGAAGATAAGATGAGAGAAATACGGCTCAGATGGTTTGGCCATATGAAAAGAAGGAGTATGAACACTCCAGTGAGGAGATGTGAGAGGACTACCATCCCTAAAGGTAAAAGAGGGAGGGGACGACCAAAGAAGAGCATGGATGAGCTGATTAGAGAGGATTTGAAAGTTGTAGGATTGGCAGAGGACTTGGCTCACGATAGGAGACTATAGCGGGATAGGATTAGGATCTTAGATCGAAGAGAGTTAGCCTCATAGTTGTCTCTCGGTTGCAGTACGGTAGATTTGGTTGTGAGTTCCTTGTTCATATGTCATGTTTGTATACACGTACTACATACATCTGGGACTAGTCATTGTTTGCATACCCCTTGTTATCGAGGTATAGTACATTCCCCTGCTATGTTGTACTTACGTTTATATAGTTACTGCTTCCTGATTTTCTTAATACTTCTTATTTCATTCTCTACTGCTTATTCTTAGTTTTTCTCCGTAAAATGTTTTCAGAAAATCCTTCTTCTATAAAATGTTTTCGCAAAATCTTACTTTGTGGGTCTTTTGGAATCAGCCTCTCTACGGACAGGGATGCTAGTAGAGGTAAGGTTGCCTACACCTAGATCTCCCTGGACCCCACGAAAGCGGGACCCACACTGAGAGATGGTGGTAGTGTTGTTGTATATATATGTATCTATATATACATATACATATACATATACATATACGTATACATATATACACACACACACACACACACACACACACACACACATATATATATATATATATATATATATATATATATATATATATATATATACACACACACACATATATATATATATATACACACAACATATATATTATATATATATATATATATATATATATATATATTATATATATATACACACACACACACATACACACACATATGTATATATATATATATATATTATATATATATATATATATATATATATATATATATATATATGATATATATATATATATATATCTATAATATAATATATATGTACCCCACACACACACACACACATATATGTATATAATACATATGCATGTATGTATGTATGTGTATATATATATATATATATATATATATATATATATATATATATATATATACACATACATACATACATGCATACGTATATATATACATATATGTGTGTGTGTGTGTGTGGGTACATATTATATATATATATATATATATATATATATATATATTGCATGCGTACAGGTTGGTAAAATTGACAATATTATAGATTTGAAAACAATTATATTAGTTTTGTTGTTTTGGGTCTATATGGATGTTAGTATCTTTTATTTGTAATCACTCAATCCTGTAAAGTTTCTTGATGTTTGAGCAATTTTATAGTTGTTATTTAATTGTTTACAATAATCATTACTCGATGAAATTTTTCAAGCGATTCCTAAATTTTTTTTTTTTTTCCTGATTTTGTTATGTAGTTCATCGTGGTTGTGAGTAATGAAGAGACTAGTCTACATTTTTAAAGTTGGACTGTCAAAGTGGCGAAGATGATGATAGTAAGTCTTTTGATTTTGGGGTTACAATAATTGAGAATTTGGATGATGAAAATTTATGGGTATCATTTGGTAAAAAATTTGAAGATTTCGCCATGAGAGACATGAGAAAATTGATATTCAAATGTTGCCATTTATGTTGTGAATTTTATGAAAATTTATACAAAATTGAAAGGTTTCAGACTTCGGGAAAGAACGATTGCAAGAGTAGAATCTATGGGCATCCAACTTCCAAAATACTCAAATGTTCTATCGAGGGTCTCCGTCTTCAAAAGCATCTGTGAAACCGTGAGAGGAAAAGGAAGCCAAAAAAGTTTACCCAATTTGATTGCCAAGCTGAAATTCAATTTAAATGGATCTAAGATGCAGATCATTGGATTGTAACAAGATTTGTGGTTAAACATATACATTCCCTTGCAAAACAAAAGTAAACAATGTACTTAAGGTAGGCTATGAATTTGTAATTAATTTTTAATGTTTTGATTCCTTATTTTGTGGATCGTATTCTTAAAGCATGTTGTTATTAAAGTATGATTTTTTTTATTAAAAAAAGATCTCACAGAGAAATTCCGAAGGATGATAAGAAGGAGATGGAACAAATGTATGACGTTGGTATTCCCCCACGCAATATAATGCGGTTTCTGGCAAATCGAGTTGGAGGTCTTGATGAGCTTCCTTTATTTAAAAGACGACATGAAATATCATCTCTATAAGTATAGAAAGAAGCAAACTAGACAAGGTAATGCGGATGATCTTTTGGCATATTTACGAGGAAAGAAAGAAGTTGATGCTACATATTTCTTGAGATATACTGAGGATGAGGAGGGTAGATTGGAGAACCTATTCTGGTGTGATAAAAAGTCACACATAGATTATAAAACTTTTAGGCACGTTTTTGCATTTGACACCACCTATAAATGTAATGCATATAATAAATCACTTGTGGTGCTTGTTGGTCTCAACCTTAATAGAAAGATAGTGACAGTTGGTTGTGCTCTAGTCGTCCACGAGAAGGAAACTTCTTTTATTTGGATTTTGGAATAGTTGATCGAAGCAAGTGATGGACAAAAGCCGGAGACAATGGTAACAGACAGTGACGAGGCAATGGCTAATGCAATTAAAGCTGTATTTTCGGAAGCACAAGAGAGATTATGTTTATGGCATTTTAATGAAAAATGTGCAATCAAATGGGGATAATGAGTTTGCAAGTGGTTTCATTAAGTGCATTAATAAACACCAAACTCCTGAAGATTTTGAAATTGGTTAGCAAGAACTTGTGTCACATCATGGTGTCCAACAATAAAAGTGGACAATTGACTTGTACAATGATAGGGGAAAGAGGGGAGAAGCATATCTACAGGGATACTTTTTTGGAGGTATAAAAATAATTATCTTAATTGATTAATCACTAGGGATATATTTTTTTCAAAGAATTACCTTAATATATAATTTTTCCATTATAGTAGGAATGAGGAGTAGACAAAGAGTTGAGAGCACACACAGAATAATTAAAATAGGGATTGATCAAATGATAAGTTATACAGACTAGTTCAATTTTATGAAAAAGTAATTGTAGAGCAAAGAAGAGCAGATGGACATAGTGATCATACAACACTTCATATCTTTCTTGTTATAGAAGGAGTACTTTGCAACATCAAGGCACATGCTGCAAAGGTATATATGAGAATTGCTATTACCTTTTGTGCAAGGAGATGTGCTTTGAGCCATTTTATGTTGTAAAAGGTGAAAACCAAAACATTGATGGTCCCAATGAACTATTTGATATTGGTTGCAAGCCGTTGAACATGAAAAAATTTGGTGTATAGTGATGAGGACAATGCACATTAAAGGATGTATTGTTGTTGCATGAAGTTGGAATCGGTTGATTTTTCATGCCATCACATGTTTGCAATCATGAAATATGCAAATATGAAGGAAATTCCAGGTCTTTGCATTCTTTGACGGTGGACGATTGGGGCTAAGGAACGAATTGAGCTTAATGAAGACAATACACACATGAAGAAGGTAATGTATTTGATAGAAATAGGAGAACAAGAGATCTGTAGGATGTAATTTCGAAAGGGGCACTAAAGGGCAAAAGGTCTTGGACTTGTAGCAAATATCATAATATAGGGCATGCTGGACGCGCATGTCCAAAAAATACCAATTATAAGTCTATTGGGAAAGAACCATTACAAAATATGGACTTGAATGAAGTTTATAGTGCAAGCCTTCTATATTCACAGGCTAACTCTTCAGAGGATATTGGTAAAGGAAATCAGTTCGTGAAAAACTGATGAGTGTCATGCCAAATTTTTACATTGATGGTGATATATCAAAGATGAATATCATTATTCTTATAACGTTTACCAGTTCATCAAATTATTTTTATCAACATGGTGTAATAGCATATTATAATATCAGATAATGACTTTAGTGAACATGCAGGCTGTATATAGCAAAGAAGTGGAAAGCCTTGACAAAAATCTTGGAAATGTTGATTGGTTTCCAAAGGAAGATTTGTGAAGATTACCATAGTGTTGTTTTCAGTTGTAATCAAACTGTCTATTCAACATGCATATCGGTTTGATTGGAAAACTCAAAATTAAGTTTGAATTTTGCTCAGTCCTTGGATCATAGTTTAATATGATCAGTCAAAAAAATCTAATAAACATGTCACTAACAAATTCTAAATATAAATTCCGTTGCATTGAACTCGCTCATCACAAGTTTCACCACATACTTTAATCGGTGCACTCACATTTCGACGGACTGCAAAAATAGTACATAAAACAATTGCACAAGGACCATTTTTCTACTACACACAAGGGGCTAATATTTTATGCTTTTAAATTCTTATCGAAAACTTCATTTCGCTCCATGTCGAATAATTAGATGCTTCAATATACTTCCAAACATACATTCCACAATCATGCCTAGAACATAAACATGAATTATAAGATCTCAAACAAAATAGTACGACTTATTTATAATTAACATTTCAAAATGCTACTAGCTGTTATCTACTTGAGTTAGTTGTTTATATTCGTTATTTGAATTAGTTGTTTGTTGAAAAACTGCTTGGTAAAATTAGCTGTTTCTGGCAAAATTGTGAGACAAAAAGTTAATTCTTCAAAAAGTTGTTCTAGAAAGCTCATGGAATTAACTTTCTCAAATTAGCATTTTGGATCCAAAAAACTCTTCTGAAAAGCTCTTTAACCAAACACCCAAATTAGCTTTTCTGCTTGATCAAAAAGCTAATTTAGGTAAAAGAATTAACTAATAATTAACTAGGCCTGGCAAGACTGGCCCGATACTCAATACCCGAGACCTGAAAATTGAACCAAATAACCAAAATCCATATCCGACCCGACATTCGAAATGGGCTCATCCGAAAGTGGACCCGAAATCCGAATTGACCCGAACCGAAATATATCCGACCCGAAATTTTCTATAAAGTTGCTTATTTTTGCATGGCAAATGTATTGGACCAAAAATCGGTTAACCCGAAGTCGATCCAAATCGAAGTTCATCCAAACCAAACCAAACCGACCCAAGCTGTCACATGACCTAACATATGACCCGATCCAAACTTAATCTAACACATACTTGAACCAAATGACCCATTGACCAGGACCACTAGTGACATTTTCCCACGTAGAGACATGTATCATCTTATTTTTATCAATTTTCGTGTGGACATTGTTGATATAGGCGCTGTTTGACAAACAGCTGTTAGCTATTAACTATTTGCATTAGCTATTAACTGTTAGCCGTTTGAGTTAACTGTTTGTATTCGGTGTTTGAATTAGTTATTTGTTCAAAAATTGTTTGATAAAATTAACTGTTTCTGCTAAATTTGTGAGACAAAAAGTTAATTCTTCAAAAAGTTGTTCCAGAAAGCTCATAGAATTAACTTTTTCAAATTAGCTTTTAGGACCCAAAAAGCTCTTCTGAAAACTCTTTCGCCAAACACCCAAATTAGCTTTTCTGCTTAATCTAACAACTAATTTTAGTCAAAGAATTAGCTAATAATAATTAAGTAGGCTTGACAAAACTGACCCGATACTCAATACCCGAGACCTGAAATCCGAACTATCCATATCCGACCCGTCATTCGAAATAGGCTCACCCGAAAGTGGACTCGAAATCTGAATTGGCCCGAACTGAAACATATACGACCCGAAATTTTTCACAAAGTTGCTTATTTTTGCATGACAAACGTATTGGACCAAAAATCGGTTGACCCGAAGTCGACCCAAATCGAAGTTCATCCAAACCAAATCAAACCGACCCAAGCTGTCACATGACCTAACATATGACACAATCCCAACTTAATCTGACACATACCCGAACCAAATGATCCATTGACCAGGACTAATAGTGACATTTTCCCATGTCAAGACACGTATCATCGTCTTTTTATCAATTTTCGTGCGGACATTGTTGATATAGGCGCTGTTTGCATTAACTATTAGCTGTTAGCTGTTTGCGTTAGTTATTAGCTGTTAGCTGTTTGAGTTAACTACTTGCATTAGCTATTTGAATTAGTTGTTTGTTGAAAAACTGTTTGGTAAACTTAGTTGTTTCTAGTAAAGTTGTGAGGAAAAAAAGTTAAATCTTCAAAAAGTTATTCCAAAAAGCTCATGGAATTAACTTTTTTCAAATTAGTTTTAGGACCCAAAAAACTCTTTTGAAAAGCTCTTTCACCAAACACCTAAATTAGCTTTTCTACTTGATCAAACATCTAATTTTGATCAAAGAATTAACTAATAATTAACTAGACCTGACAAAACTGACCAGATACTCAATACCCGAGACCTGAAACCCGAACCAAATAACCCAGATCCATATCCGACCCGACATTCGAAATAGGCTCACCTGAAAGTGGACCCGAAATCCGAATTGTCCCAAACCGAAACATATTCGACCCGAAATTTTCTATAAAGTTGCTTATTTTTGCATGACAAACGTATTGGGTCAAAAATCGGTTGATCTAAAGTCGACACAAACCGAAGTTCATCCAAACCAAACCAAACTGACCCAAGCTGTCATATGACCTAACATATGATCCGATCCAAACTTAATCTAACACATGCCCGAACCAAATGACCCATTGACCAAGACTACGAGTGATATTTTCCCACGTAGAGACACGTATCATCTTATTTTTATCAATTTTCGTGTGGACAATATTAATATAGGTGCTGTTTGGCAAACAGCTGTTAGCTGTTAACTATTTGCATTAGCTATTAGCGGTTAGCTGCTTGAGCTGGCTGTTTGTATTCGCTGTTTGAATTAGTTGCTTGTTGAAGAATTGTTTGTTAAAATTAGCTGTTTCTGGTAAAATTGTGAGACAAAAAGTTAAATCTTCAAAAAGCTGTTTCAGAAAGCTCATGGAGTTAACTTTTTCAAATTGGCTTTTAGGGCCCAAAAAACTCTTCTGAAAAGCACTTTCACCAAACACCTAAATTATCTTTTCTACTTGATCAAATAGCTAATTTTGTTTAAAGAATTAACTAATAATTAACTAGGCCCTGCAAAAGTGACCCGATACTCAATACCCGAGACCTGAAATCCGAACCAAATAACCCCGATCTATATATGATCCGACATTCGAAATAAGCTCACCTGAAAGTGGACCCGAAATCCGCATTGACCCAAACCGAAACAAATCCGGCACGAAATTTTCTACAAAGTTGCTTATTTTTACATGGCAAACGTATTGGATCAAAAATCGGTTGATCCAAAGTCGACCTAAACCGAAGTTGATCCAATCCAACCCAAACCAAACCAACCCAAGCTGTCACATGACCTAACATATGACCCGATCCACACTTAATCTGACACATATCCGAACTAAATGACCCATTGACCAGGACTACTAGTGCCATTTTCCCACGTAGAGACACGTATCATCTTATTTTTATCAATTTTCGTGTGGACATTGTTGATATAGGCACTGTTTGACAAACAGCTGTTAGCTGTTAACTGTTTGCATTAGCTATTAGCTGTTAGCTGTTTGAATTAGCTGTTTAAATTAGTTGTTTATTGAAATACTATTTGGCAAAATTAGCTGTTTCTGATAAAGTTGTGAGACAAAAAGTTAATTCTTCAATAAGTTGTTACAGAAAGCTCATGGAATTAATTTTTTCAAAATAGCTTTTAGGACCACAAAAACTCTTCTGAAAATCTCTTTCACCACATATCCAAATTAGCTTTTCTGCTTGATCAAACAGTTAATTTTGGTCAAAGAATTAACTAATAATTAATTAGGCCTGGCAAAACTGACCCGATACTCAATACCCGAGACATGAAACCCAAACCAAAAAACACAGATCCATGTTCGACCCGACATTCGAAATAGGCTCACCCGAAAGTGGATCCGAAATCCAAATTGACCTGAAGCGAAACATATCCAACCCGAAATTTTCTGCAAAATTGCTTATTTTTGCATGACAAACATATTTGATCAAAAATCGGTTGCCCCAAAGTCGACCCAAATCGAAGTTCACCCAAACCAAACCAAAGCAAACCAAACCGATCCAAGCTGTCACATAACCTAACATATGAAGCGATCCAAACTTAATCTGACATATACCCGAACCAAATGACCCATTGACCAGGACTACTAGTGACATTTTCCCATGTAGAGACGCGTATCATCTTATTTTTATCAATTTTCGTGTGGACATCGTTGATATAGGCGCTATTTGGCAAACAGCTGTTAGCTGCTAACTGTTTACATTACCTATTAATTGTTAACTGTTTGTAGTAGCTATTTGAATTAATTATTTGTTGAAAAACAGTTTGGTGAAATTAACTATTTCTGGTAAAGTTGTAAGATAAAAAGTTAATTCTTTAAAAGATTGTTCCAAAAAACTCATGGAAGTAACCTTTTCAAATTAGCTTGTAGGACCCAAAAAACTCTTCTGAAAAGCTTTTTCACCAAATACTCAAATTAGCTTTTCTACTTGCTCAAACAGGTAATTTTGGTCAAAGAATTAACTAATAATTAACTGGGCCTAGCAAAACAGACCTGATACTCAATACCTGAGACCTGAAACCCAAATTAAATAACCCAGATCCATGTCCGACACAACATTGGAAATAGGCTCACCCGATAGTGGACCCGAAATCCAAATTGACCCGAATCGAAGCATATTTGACCCGAAATTTTCTACAAAGTTGCTTATTTTTGCATGACAAATGTATTGGACCAAAAATCAGTTGACCTAAAGTCAACCCAAATCGAAGTTCATCCAAACCAAACCAAACCAAACCAAACCGATCCAAGCTGTCATATGACCTAACATATGATCCGATCCAAACTTAATCTGAAACTTATCTGAACCGAATGACCCATTGACTATGATTACTAGTGATATTTTCCCATGTAGAGACACGTATCATCTTATTTTTATCAATTTTCGTGTGGATATTGTTGATATAGGCGATGTTTAGCAAATATTTGTTAGCTGTTAACTGTTTGCATTACCTATTAGTTGTTAACTGTTTGAGTTAGATGTTTGTATTCGCTGTTTGAATTAGTTGTTTGTTGAAAAGCTCTTTGATAAAATTAGCTGTTTCTGGTAAAGTTGTGAGACAAAAAGTTAATACTTCAAAAAACTGTTCCAAAAAGCTCATGGAATTAACTTTTTCAAATTAGCTTTCAGGATCCAAAAAACTCTTCTGAAAGCTCATTCACCAAACACTCGAAATTAACTTTTCTACTTGATCAAACAGCTAATTTTGGTCAAAAATTAACTAATAATTAACTAGGTCTGGCAAAACTAACCCGATGCTCAATACCCGAGACTTGAAACGCGAATCAAATAACCCAGATCTATATCCGACCCGACATTCGAAATAAGCTCTCCCGAAAGTGGACCCGAAATCCGAATTGACCCGAACCGAAACATATCCGATCCGAAATTTTCTACAAAGTTGCTTATGCTTACATGGCAAATGTATTGGACCAAAAATCGGTTGACCCGAATTCGACCCAAACCGAAGTTCATTCAAACCAAGCCAAACCAACCTAAGCTGTCACACGACCTAACATATGACCTAATCCAAACTTAATCTGACATATACCCGAACCAAATGACCTATTGACCAGGACTACTAGTGACATATTCCCACGTAGACACACGTATCATCTTATTTTTATCAATTTTCATGTGGACATTGTTGATATAGGCGCTGTTTGACAAACAGCTGTTAACTCTTAACTGTTTGCATTAGCTATTAGCTGTTAACTGTTTGAGTTAACTGTTTGTATTAACTATTTGAATTAGTTATTTGTTAAAAAATTGTTTGGTAAAATTAGCTGTTTCTGGTAAAGTTGTGAGAGAAAAAGTTAATTCTTCAAAATGCTATTCTAGAAAGTTTATAGAATTAATTTTTTTAAATTAGTCTTTAGGACCCAAAAAACTCTTCTAAAGAGCTCTTTCACCAAACACCCAAATTAGCTTTTCTACTTGATCAAATAGCTAATTTTAGTCAAAGAATTAACTAACAATTAACTAGGCCTGGCAAAACTGACCCGATACTCAATACCCGAGACCTGAAAGTCGAACCAAATAACCTAGCTCCATATCCGACCCGACATTCGAAATAGGCTCACCCGAAAGTGGACCAAAATTCGAATTAACCTGAACCAAAATATATACGACTCGAAATTTTCTACAAAGTTGCTTATTTTTGCATGATAAACGTATTGGACCAAAAATCAATTGACCCGAAATCGATCCAAATCGAAGTTCATCCATACCAAACCGACCCAAACCGAGCCAAGCTGTCACATGACCTAACATATGACCCGATCTAAACCTAATCTGACACATACCCGAATCAAATGACCCATTGTTCAGGACTACTAGTGAAATTTTCCAACGTAGAGACATGTATCATCTTATTTTTATCAATTTTCGTGTGGATATTGTTGATATAGGCGCTGTTTGGCAAACAGCTGTTAGCCGTTAACTATTTGTATTAGTTATTAGCTGTTAGCTGTTTGTATTAGCTGTTTGAATTAGTTGTTTGTTGAAAAACTGTTTGGTAAAATTAGCTGTTTCTGATAAAATTGTAAGACAAAAAGTTAATTCTTTAAAAAGCTGTTCCAAAAAACTCATTGAATTAACTTTTTCAAATTAGCTTTTAAGACCCAAAAAACTCTTGTGAAAAGCTTTTTCATCAAATACCCAAATTGGCTTTTCTGTTTGATCAAACAGCTAATTTTGGTTAAAGAATTAACTAATAATTAACTAGGCCTGACAAAATTGACCTGATGCTTAATATCCGAGACTTGAAACTCGAACCAAATAACCTAGATTCATATTCGACCCGACATCGAAAATAGACTCACCCGAAAGTGGACCCGAAATTCAAGTTGACCCGAACCGAGATATATCCGACCCGAAATTTTCTGCAAAATTGCTTATTTTTGCATGACAAACGTATTGGACCAAAAATCGATTGGGCCGAAATCGAGCTAAACCGAAGTTCATCCAAATCAAACCAAACCGACCCAAGCTGTCACATGACCTAGCATATGATCCGATCCAAACTTAATCTGACACATACCCGAACCAAATGACCCATTGATCAGGACTACTAGTGATATTTTCCCACGCAGAGGCACGTGTCATCTTCTTTTTATCAATTTTTGTGCAAACATTGTTGACATAGACGCTGTTTGGCAAAACAGCTGTTAGCCGTTAACTGTTTGCGTTAGCTATTAGTTGTTAGCTGTTTGTATTAACTGTTTGAATTAGTTGTTTGTTGAAAAACTGTTGGGTAAAATTAGCTGTTTTTGGTAAAGTTGTGAGACAAAAAGTTAATTTTTCAAAAAGTTGTTCCAAAAAACTCATGGAATTAACTTTTTCAAAACTTTTTCAAATTAGTTTTTGGGACCCAAAAAACTCTTCTGAAAAGCTCATTCACCAAACACCCCA
>JAKOGI010004975.1:0-18164 GCA_029747015.1 Carnegiea gigantea | reverse complement strand
ATATATATATATATATATATATATATATATGTATCTATATATATATATATATATATATATATATATATATATATATATATATATATATATATATATATATATATATATATATATATATATATATAAATATCTATATATATATATATATATATATATATATATATATATATATATATATATATATATATATATATATATGTATGTATGTATGTATGTAAAACCCTGGAAATTTAAGTTGGGGAATGATAGGTTGTGGACCGACATAGTCACCTCGGAGACCAAGCCAATGCTTTGTGCCTTGGAGGCATTGTTGACGCTCATAGAGGAAATTCGAGTAGCACAGGCTACGGACCCTCAAGTAGAGCAGATCAGGGATGAGATATTGGTGGAGAAAGCGCCCGGGTTCCTCATCCATGAGGATGGCACCATACGACTGCATAATCGAATGTGTGTTCCAGCATTAGAGGCACTTTAGAAGGAAATCCTAGATGGGGGCCACAACACTCCATACTCTATGCACCCTAGGGGAAATAAACTATGCAAAGACCTGAAAAGACATTCTGGAGGAGCAACATGAAGCAAGAAGTAGCTGACTGCATGGCAAAGCTTGTTTAGAGGGCGAAGATTAAACATCAATGACTAGTGGGACTTCTGCAACCGCTGGATGTCCTCAAGTGGATGTGGGATTCAGTGTCCATGGATTTTGTGGTAGGCTTGCCATTGACTCAAAGAAAGAACAATGTAATTTGGGTAATAGTGGATCGACTCACAAAAACAGCGCATTTTATAAGCATGAGAAATGCCTAGACTCTGGACGAGTTAGCTCGGGCATACCTTGAAGAGATAGTGCGACCACTCGGAGTGCCCAGTTCTATAATGTCAGACAGGGACACCAGATTCCAGTCAGGTTTCTGGCAGAAACTACAGGAGGCATTTGGAATACTATTGGGTTTCAGTACTGCCTTCCATCCAGCTACAGACTGGCAAAGTAAGCACATAATTCAGGCACCAGAAGACATGTTGAGGGCTTATGCCCTGGACATCAAGAAAGCGTGGGTTGAATAGCTGGCGCTGATTGAGTTTTCCTACAACAACAATTACCACGCAAGTATTGGAATGGCCTTGTATGAGGCACTGTATGGTAGAAGGTGCAGAACTCTGCTCTGCTGGTAGGAAATCGACGAAGCTCTGACCATTGAGCCAGAATTAATCTAAGCCACCACCGATAAGATCCGGGTACGTCGAGAATGGATGAGAGCTGCTCAGAGCTGCCAGAAAAGCTACACCGACCAAAGGCATAAGCCCCTAGAATTCCAAGTGGGTGATAAGGAGTTTCTCAGAGTATCCCCAACCCAGGAAATCGTGAAATTTGGTATGGTAGGAAAACTTAGCTCAAGGTACATCGGGTTGTATCCAGTTATACAAAGAGTTGGAGAGGTCGCATATCAGTTAGAAGCACCACCTGAACTTCCAAGGGTGCATAACATGTTCCATGTGTCATAGCTACGAAAGTACATCCCAAATCCCTCTCATGTAATCGAATTTGACCCTATACAGGTCCAGGAAGATCTATCGTATGCGGAGTAGCCTGTGCAGATCCTGGATCGACGAGAGAAACACCTTCATAGGAAGACGGTGCTTTTGGTAAAGGTCCTCTGGGCAAATCACGAGATGTCGAAAGCAACCTGGAAATCAGAGCAGGAGATGCGAGACAAATACCCTCACTTGTTCCTATAACCAGGTGCATATAAGTTTCAAGAATGAAACTTTCTTAAGTGGGGTAGTATGTAAAACCCCAGAGATTCATTTTCGTAATGGTAGCATTGCCATAGTCTATTGAAGTTTTGAAGATGAAACTTTCTTAAGTGGGCCAGCATATAAAACCCTATAAATTTAAATTGGGGAATCATAGGACGTGGACCGACCCTCATAATCCAAGTCAATGCGAAAGATTTTTCCCTTCATGATTTCTTTTCAACATTTTACCTATTTTATAAAAGCATGGATTGAAAAAAAATTATTCGGGATATATCCCCTCAAATTTTTGCCATTTGATTTATTCTTATTTACCCTCCTAGACTAAATCTTTATTAACCCATTTATATGAAAATTTAGTGGCCTCCTAAAAAATTATTTAGTTTTGGCCTAATATGTTTTTCAAATTTTTTTCCCGTCTTTTCTTTACCCTAGCAGCCGGGTTCCCCCTCCCCTCTCTTTATTTTTCTCTCTCTTCCTCCCTCAATCTCACCGCATAACTCCCTCCCTCACTTGCTATCTCTCCACCTCCCTTATTCTCTATCTCTCCTTCCCTCACTCTTAGCAGCCACCACCAGCCCCTCGCCGCCCACCCGCCGCTGGCCAATGTGTCGTTGCCATCACTGTTTGTTTCCCCCCTCTTTCCCTTCATTGGCATGAGTAAGGGGGTGGAATCCATGCACCCCATGCATACCAAAGTTGCTCAAAGTTTGTGTGAATTATGCTTTTGGGTGCTGGATGCAAGTTTACAAATTTTAATGTCAGTTTTCTAATTGTTTAACCCTCAAGGGAGTGGCAACCTGATTGCTTTTCTTCAAAAACCGACCCAAGGTGAGTATGATGGGTATTTGAATTTCGTTTTAGTTAAAAGTTGAAATTATTTTTTGGACTCGACTTGGATTAGTGGGAGACGTAGGATTATTGGGATTGCTATGACATAGTTATGGATGAGATTTTATGAAAAACAAAGCCAAAAGGAACTCATGTTAGGGTTAGGAGTGGGCAGATTGCTGCTGCTGGGAGGACAGTTTTGGCCGTGATTTTAAAAATTCGGCCACTGCTCTGCACTACTCCAAAACCCACGACATTTGTATGGTAGATAGGTTGGGATGTGCTGAGTAGGCTAGGTTTTGAATCGAGGGAATTGGAGTAGTATAGCATAAGTAATGGCCAAATTATCGGGGGCTGCCCAGATTAGGGCAGCCAATGATAACATGGAAAGATTAAGGAAAATGACCACATTTGAGTTTGAGTTTGGAAAAACACTAAATATAAGAAGTGTAGAGGAGGGACTAACCTTTCCAAAATGGGCAAGAAATTGAAATTTCAATGTCGGGAACAAAAGATATGAGCTCCGAAAGTCGAGCCTTGATTCTGATCGAATCTAGACTCAGAGTTTAGCGATGGTTGGGAGCCCTGGGCAAGCCTCAAAATTTTAGAAAATTTTCATAGGTGGGATAGGGGCAATAGCTATGGCTTGCAAGGATTTGGACTGAGTGTGAACGCTATTTTTGGTCCTGCTGCTGATTAGTAGGCCCCATTAAGTAACCGAGCCCGTAATTATACGGATTCCAGGTAACATTCATACCCTAACCCTTCCCCGAAATTGTTTGAAAAATGTGAGTGATGAACGTGGTAAGATATAACACTCCTAGCCCCTAGGGTTAGGAGCATTACGTTTTCTTACTTCCTACTTAATTTCGGGAGCAAAAGGGACAGAGTTTCCCCTATAAACTGGCCGTTTCCCAGGCTAAAAGCCTTACAATAAATCCCTGCATTGAATACAAACATATAATTTTAAAGGAATACATAAAACTTCTAAAATAAACTCAACGACTACACGCCGGAGCCCATAGCTCTATGGGCCACTCGCTTGAAGCGCACCAACCATAAAATTCAGTAATAAGGAAGGAAATAAAAGGGTTACAACTCAACAGATTACACATCTGGAGTACTGGGTTTTACATCCCAAACATAGCTAACTTCAACTAAAAGGCCACTAACATATCAGATGGTTGGCTCACATGGCCATATAGAGCGGCTTGTAAACATCATGCATTACATGAACTAAAGTGTGTAGTTTACAAATATTTACAATTCTAGGAATACATTACATGACATCATTAAATATGTAAGACCCCTTTAAATGGGCACATATGATACCTTGGAAGCAAGGATAAACTCCATCTTGGCATAAGTGACTTGGCTGCTACTTGTCATAATGCAAACATGAGGAAAAGGGGAAAGCGTAATGGGATAACGCTCAGTGAGTATTCCCCAACTCCTTAAAACCAAAACTGTTGCAGGCAATAATACCAATAATAGCCATATATCACATATTTATATATTACTATCATATTAGGCAACTATAGTCCCCAAGGACGGATTATTACCCATAAGCTTCAATCTAGTCGCTCAAACTCATTTCTAAGTCTCTAATGACCAAGTTTCTTTTAAAGCCAGGCACTCAAACACATAAGCAAGCAACGAGGGCTAAGCACAGAACCTTCTTTCATAGGTTATGTGATATAATACGTGATTTATGCTTTGACTATCCAATTCACTTGCACGAGATGCTTAAACACATGGAGTAGGGATTATGTAAGGAGCTTTCTTTCACAAAATATGCATGTTCAAACTCATATGCTCGATGCATTACAAGCATATGGCTATGTTGTACTTAGAATCTTAATCACAAGACATGCACAAGAATCGTTCTTTCTTTTTCTGAAAACACTTTACTTAGCCTCTTTAGGCTCCTAAAAACTCTTTCCTTAGCTTCTTTAAGGCTTATGTTCTTTAAAAGAATCTCTTTTGTATTGGTCTTATAATAACCCTTATAAACTTTTCACATTTCATTCAATTTGGCCTCTTAATGGCCCTTAAAAACTTTCCTTTTTTCTGAAATACTTAAAATGGTAAAATGCCAATTGCTTTTCTTTGTTTACTAGGAAAATACTTCTGCCATAGGATCATTACAGTGTGCTGGTTGTGTGTGATCTATTCTCAATCCCATAGTGAGATCTAATGCTCACGCTTAAGCTCTTACTCCTAGGATGGCTACATAAACATATTGGACTATTACCCTCGTCAGGATCTTTTAGGGTTTCTAGTACCAGGACTTATTTCCTAGGCTAGCATCATTCATATCATATTGTCTAAAGCACAGTATCTTAGCCAATTTAAAGCGTATAGTAACAATGGCTAATAAGTTTACTGTCTCTCACAGGGAAATCCTTTTTTATACAACACACTCTCTTTTTATTTAAACTCTTTAGGGATTCCCCCGTTCTAGCAGGTTCACTCCCAAAACTCTATTTGTATAGTTAAAATAGGCCATCGATTGCTAATAGTTATGGCTACTATTTGTAACAACCACGAAAACCTTCTTTTTCAAACTCACCCTCACTCGCAAGATGAAACTTAATGAAATAAAGGGAAGGGCATGTTTGTATGTAACATATTCAAACACTTCATAATCAACTCAGCAGAATCAGCCACACATGGCCTCGCAATTACCACGATTGCGGTCAGTCACAACCTCGGCTCCCTCCTCACACAACACCGACCATCAACTCGTTTTTCAATTCTATAACCATAGCATATCATCATGAAAGTCAAATGAAATAGCTACGTATAAACTTACCAAGTGAGCAGTAACAATCCAGCGGCTCGATACAGCATATATAGGCATATATACATATGTATGTATATGTATGTATATATGTATGTATGTATGTGTGTGTTATATATTATATATATATTATAGATATATATATATATACTTTATGTATATTTGTGTGTATATATATTATTTGTGTATATATTATATGTACTAGTTATATCATATATTATGTATATGATTATATATGGTAATATATGTATATATATATATCGTATAATATATATAAATTATGTATATATATATATATATATATATATATATAATATATGTGTGTGTGTTATATATATATATAATATATATGTATGTATATATATATATATATATATATATATATCTCTACATTGCATTGACGACGAACTGAAAAAAACTAATAGGGCATGAAACTAGCTTGGTTCATGTTTTGCAATCACGAAGTAAGCTTGCCAAGTTTAAGTTGCTTTCAAGCATAATTTCACTAACTTAACAAGCATCGACTCAAGGCATTAGTAGTTCTTTTCGAAGTTACTTTCAAGCACGAATTAACGAACTTAACAAGCATCGATTCAAGGCATTAAGCATGCCCAATTCATGTCATTTCTAAGGCATAGTTTAGTCGTGTTAAGGCTTGCATATCTATTCTAACTAACCAAGGTTATTAGGTCGTTTTCAAACTTGAATCACTGACCTAACATGCATCGTTTCAAAACATTCATAGATTATTTCGGAGCTACTTCTCAAGCATGAATTAACTAAATAAACAAGCATGGGTTTGAAGTATTCATATATTATTTCGAAGCTACTGTTTCAAGCATGAATTAACTAAATACACAAGCATCGATTTGAAGTCACTATCAAGCATTAATTAACTAAGCTAACATATATCGATTTAGGGTAATCTTAGGCATAAAATCAGTCCAATTCGTCTAACTAAAGTTAAACTAACATACATCGATTTAAACTGAATTAAACTGAAACAGAGCATGCTTAATCAATCATCACAATCCCAATTAATCTGGCTAATCTTGGACTAACATGCATCATCCTTCAATGGATAAAACCTTTTTGAAATTAATAATATTTAGAAGGCGAGAAACAACCACCTGGACCCCAAGCTAAGGACCCGATTGGGGGTTTGGTTTGCCGCATCAGACTCGTGTTCCGCTCAACGTTATTCTGCTCCCTTCCTCCCTGGCATTCTTTCGGCTTCAGACTAGATGCCAATAGTAATGGTGGTGGTGGGTGGTGGTTCCTGGGGTGGTTAGGGTTTCCAAACCCGAAACCCAGCCGCTGCATGTCTCGCTCAATCACTCTCTATCGCTCTCTCTTTGTTCATCGGCGACGCTCGGACTGCCGTCGTCCTCCCTTTCAGTTAACCCTCGCCGGCGTCTCGCCACCGTGACTGTTGTGGTTGCGGCTCTTTTCCCCCCTCGATCTCTGGATCTCTCTTCTTCTCTCTCTACCTTCGCGGGAAACGAATGGGCTGGTGGAGGAGGCGCCGGGATGGCGTGCGCACCGGGGTGGCATGGCCGCTGCCATGGCCGCCCCTCCACCACCTCTCTCCTGATTTCTCTCTGGTTGCTCGCGGGGCTGGGTAGCAGTGAACCCCCTTTCTCTGTCGTGGTTTTACCCAGAAAGAAAGGGGTCTTCGGCCCCTTGTGTTCTTTCTTCTGTTTTTTTTTTTTTTTTTTTTTTTTTTTTTTTTTGGTTGTTTGGGTAGTCTCACTAAACCTAGCTCGGTCCGAAATCACCTGGTCTTGCAAATCTTAATGTTTTGTATTCTAAACCCAAGCCGATAATACAACCTTTAGTCGATTACTCATTCCTAAAATATATATCGAGGTTCGATTTGATAAACCACGAACTAATTCTAGGTTGACAACCTAATCGTACTCGGAAAATGACTAGATTAAACTGTCCGTATAATTTAAAGGCACAAATAGCACGAATTAACCTTAAAATCAAAAAGAGCAACAATAATTCTTTTCAATAAAATTATCGTTCACCTAAGTGTATTAGTAATAATTTAAATAATGTAATTACTAAAATACAATTTTATGACGAAAAAGGTAATACGACTAGCTTAACGTAAAATAGAGAACGCGGGTGTTACATTCTTCCCCCTTATAAGAATTTCGTACTAGAAATTCCAACCTATGTTCAGTCATACTTAGATGTGCAGATACATGTCACAACCTACACAACTCACACTAGGATCCAAAAATTTTAATTTGCAATCTACTACATCCCTTTAATCAGAAGAAAAAGGCTTATGGTATACAGTCTCCTTCTCGCCAATCCTCTTCAAGCGTCTGCTCACACTATTTAGGCGCCGAGGACAAATTTTGTCAAAGGGGTAAATGAGTTGGTATGGAAAACCATATTAAGCTTATTTTTTAAAAAAAGGAACATAGACTTTCAATTATCTAGACTCAATCCACATAGTAAATAACGACTCTAGGTATATGCATCGTTATGAATCGAAATCTAAAGGTATGACATGTCAAGTTCGTATGAAGGCAGTTAACTTAGTTAGGTTTATTCAAAGACACGAAGATTTCAGATCACTCTAAGGTAAAATCAATTGATCAGGAAGCTACCACATCACACTTAAAGTAACAGAGACATCATATTACATCACATTGACAATGAAGGAACTTGGTGCAACATTCGAATTCACATTGACCTCACGTAAGGTCTATAACAAAGCTCTAAAGACTAAGAACCATGAACTAGCATGAACTAGCATAACATGTCGATAAGAATAACTTTGAGAAGGAAATGCTAAGGCATAATGTAATTTAATGGTTTTGATGGTGGGGAGGCTCTCCCTAAAGTCCCCCCTTGGGACTGATCGTCCCTTAAGTTATAGATTCACACAAATGAACGGTTATGCTCCTAGACGAATCCTTGGGCCTGTGAGTTATGGCCCCACTACGCTTCCGCTGCACTACTCTGATCAGGGCTTGTTCTTTTCATGGGTGAATTGGGTGGATAAAAGCGTGAAGTAGGTTGAAGTAGGTTGAGGTGGGTTGAGGTGGGTTGAAGTTGGCTTTTTTTTTGAGGTGCATTGAAATAAGTTGAACTAAATTGAAGTAGGTTGAAGTTGGTATATTTTTAATTTGGTGGGTTGAAGTGGGTTAAAATAATGAGAATGTAATTAGTGTGTGATAATTTATGAATTTATCGAAATTTTGTGGAATTTTTGTTAATTCTTTTTTATTTTTCATTTTTTAGCTTTTAGTTTTTAGTTTTTAGTTTTTAGTTTTTATTTTTTTATTTTTTATTTTTCTGTTTTTTATTTTTATTTTTCTATTTTTCTATTTTTTTATTTTTTATTTTTTATTTTTTGTTTTTTTGGAATTTTCTGTAGCTTTTGTTTAGAACAAAACTAAAAAGATAAAAATAAAAAATAAATACAAAAAATAACTAAATACAAAAATACAAAAATAAAAAATAAAAAAATGAAATATAAAAACTTAAAAAATTTAAAATTTAAAATTTAAAATTAAAAAATTAAAAAATAAAAAATAAAAACAAAAATTAAATACAAAAAAATAAAATTAAAAAATTAAAAATTTTAAAAAATTAAGTACCAAAAATAAAAATAAAAATTTAAAATTAAAAATTAAAAATTAAAAATTAAAAAATTAAAAAATAAAAATTAAAATTTAAAATTTAAATACAAAAAATTTAAAATTTGAAATTTAAAATTTAAAAATTTAAAAATTTAAAAATAAAAAACTAAAAAAATACAAAAATACAAACAGAAAACAATTGCAAAGTACGATAATTGTCAAAAAAGTAGTATACTGAACTTTTTGATGCAAGAATGATTAAATCTGACATGATACTTTACAAATTATTAAAATTATGAAGTGGGTGGGTTGAAGTGGGTTGAAGTGGGTTGAGTTAGGTTGAAGTGGGTTGAAGTTGGTATTTTTTTTTTCAAGTGGGTTGAAGTAGGTTGAAATAGGTTGAAGTGGGTTGAGGTTGGTAAATTGCAATTGACCCACAAAAAGAACAGGCCCTCAGGCATAGCATGAGATCATAGAATTCATGGAGTGCAAATAACGACTCAAAGGTCATACCCTGCTATGAATTACAAAAGTTAGATCATTTATTCAATTCAGCCACGCGCTTATTCAAACTCAAGCCAAGCAAATCCAAAGAAGTGCAACAATTCATTCGTAAAACACATAGTTGGTCATGAATAAAGAGCTTAAACAACCATATAAGCTTTTATGGGTTTAGACTGTACACAATGCTATGACTATACTTTAAAGCATTCGGGCTCCCAGTAGTGTCCCACGAAAAGACATCTGGGCAAGTTTACATGAGTACAACCCTCATTTAAAACCTAAGGTCGAGATTATACCTTGAGGTTTGTCCAAACTATTTGGAGTTAGCCACAGATCAACCAACAGGGGTATGAACAACGACATTATTGGTTTTATGGATATACATTGGGGTTTTGCAACATATTTGTCTCAAAAGGCAATTGTGGAGGCCTGAGGAACTCGTGGTACAGATGGAAAGGTTCTGCCTTCTACTATGGGCATTCTGACTTTTACACTTGGTGTTAATTCTTAAGAAGATATTGAAAAGGTATAGATTGTCAGCCCAAAAGATAACAAGGAGATGCATGTGGTATAACAATTCCAAAGTTTGTCAGGTTCTCCCTTATATCTCCACTTGAGGTGTATTGGAGTTGATATAGCCAGGATGCTATCGATCCTATTTCAAGAATAGCATTTGATGCTGCGGCGAGCGTAATGCTTAGCCGATTCGTGAGTAACCATGGTTTCATGTTGAAAAGTAAGGAAGACTCCTTATGAAATGATAATTCGGGTTAGGGCCTCGTCTAAGCATTAGTGGGACATATATGAAGGCCACGAATAACATTTATGCAATAAACAACTACACTCTACCACAATCTCCCATATTGACATGCACGCATATGAAGTTCTTGCTTAGTTCTTTTGGCAATAGAGATTTTACGAAAAAGGAGGTATCATTTAAAATAACTTTTAGTCAAGAAAAGCAATCTTTTAGTCAGTCACTAACAACTTGTGATGGACACATCAAGCAACGAATGCATATTGATATGTAGGTATTTAAAACATTAATGTAAAACAAATACAAGTCTTCAGACGCAACCTTAAGGCGTAACCAGATAATTAGAAAGGTCTTTAATGCAAAAGAAAAACCTTAACTCACTATTTAGGAAGGGTCTTAACCTTTAAAGCCTCTATGTTTTAAAAGGAGGTTGGTTTAGTTGCCTCTAGCTCTTTCCCTACCAACCATTGAGTGCGTCTGCTAGCCCAATTCTCGGGCCCAAGGAGCAAATCGTACTTAAGGGGTAAGAATGAGCTTGGAGTTAAAGCATTCTCAATTGTTTGAGTTTAAAACCACGTGCATTTAAAACTTTTGATTCAAATGGTCAAGCCGTATAAGCAAACAACCTTCGATTGAGCTAACATTTAACTTGTCCACGAGAGTACGAGTCACTCAGCATACACCTTAGCCAATGGTTCATTCATCCAACCGATTAGCTCACGCAAGCCGCACACAGCTAACTAAATGCATCAACGTTCACATAAAACTCACGTTTGGACACAAGGCAGGCATGTGTCACGTCATCGTGAATGCGTTCCTAGGCAACTAGATGAGATGCAAGACTCAGGTCGCGGCCTATAGTCGCAGGACCTTGCTCTGATACCATCTTGTAACACCCCTAGCCCCTAGGGCTAGGAGCGTTACATTTTCTTACTTCCTATTTAATTTCTAGGCCGAAACATACAGAGTTTCCCATGTAAACAGAATGTTTCCTAGGCCAAACGCCTCATAATAAATCCCTGCATTGAATAAAAACATATAATTTAAAAGGAATTATAAAACTTCTAAAATAAGCTCAACGGCTACACACCGGAGTCTATAGCTCTACGGGCCATTCGCCTGGAGTACACCAACCATAAAATTCAGTAATAAGGAAGGAAATAAAAGGGTCACAACCCAACCTATTACACATCCGGAGTACAAGGGTTTATATCCCAAACATAGCTAACTTCAGCTAAAAGGCCACCAACATATCAGTTGGTTGGCTCATATGGCCGTACAGAGCGACTCATAAACATCATGCATTACACGAACTAAAGTGTGTAGTTTATAAACGTTTAAAATTCCATCTTGGCATAAGTGACTTGGCTTCTACTTGTCATAATGCAAACCTGGGAAAAAGGGGAAAGAGTAATGGGATGCACAACCACACGCTCAGTAAGTATTCCCCGACTCTTTAAAGCCGAAACCGTTGCAGGCAATAATACTAATAATAGCCATATATCACGTATTTATATATTACTATCATATTAGGCAACCATAGTCCCCAAGGATGGATTATTACCTATAAACTTCAATCTAGTTGCTCAAACTCATTTCTTGGTCTTTAATGACCAAATTTGTTTTAAAGCCAGGCACTCAAACACATAAGCAAGCAACGAGGGCTAAGCACAGAACTTTCTTTCATAGGTTATGTGATATAATACATGATTTATGCCTTAACTATCCAATTCACTTATACGAGATGCTTAGACACATGGAGTAGAGATTATGCAAGGAGCTTTCTTTCACAAAACATGCACGTTAAAACTCGTATGCTCGATGCATTACAAGGATATGGTAACGCTGTACAAAGAATCTTAATCACAAGACGTGTGCAAGAATCCTTTTTTTTTTTTTTTTCTGAAAACACTTTACTTAGCCTCTTTAGGCTCCTAAAAACTCTTTCCTTGGCCGCTTTAAGGCTCATATTCTTTAAAAGAATCTCTTTCATATTGGTTCTATAATGACCCTTATAAGCTTTTCACATTTCATTCAATATAGCCTCTTAATGGCCCTTAAAAACTTTCCTTCTTTCTAAAACACCTAAAACGGCAAAATGTCGACTGCTTTTCTTTACTTATTAGGAAAATACTTCTGGCATAAGATCATTAAATGGTGCTGGTTGTGTGAGATCTACTCTCAGCCCTATAGGGAGACCTAATGCTCACACTTAAGCTTTTACTCCTGGGATGGCTACATAAACATATTGGACCATTACCCTTGTCAGGGTCTTCAAGGGTTTTCTAGAACTAGGACTTATTCCCTAGGCTAGCATCATTCATCTAATATTGTCCAAAGCACAGTATCTTAGCTAATTTAAAGCATATGGCCATAATGGCTAATAACTTTGTTGCCTCTCAAAGTGAAATCCTTTTTCATACAACGCACTTTGTTTTTATTTAAACTCCTTGGGGATTCTCCCGTTCTAGTAGGTTCACTCCCAAGACTGTATTTGTATAGTTAAAATAGGCCATTGATTGCTAATAGTTATGGCTACTATTAGTTACAACCATGAAAACCTTCTTTTTCAAACTCACCCTCACTCGCAAGATAAAACTTAATGACATAAAGCGAACGGCATGTTTGCATGCAACACATTCAAACACTCCATAATGAACTCAGCAGAATAAGCCACACATGGCCTCATAATCCACATGCCGTTCGCTTCATGTCATTAAAGCTCTCATTAGTTCATTCTCAAGCCATCCAACTACCAACTCGTTTTTCAATTCTATAACCATAGCATATTATCATGAAAGTCAAATGAAATAGCTACGTATAAACTTACCAAGCAAGCAGCAACCATCTAACGGCTCGATACAGCATATATAAGCATATATATATATATATATATATATATACACACACACACATTTCATTGACCCAAATAAAGTGCTTAACGAACGGAAACAAACTAACAGGGCGTGAAACTAGCTTGCGTTCATATTTCACAATAAGGAAGTAAGCATACCAAGTTCAAGTCACTTTCAAGCATAATTTTACTGACTTAGCAAGCATCGATTCAAGGCATTCCTAGTTCTTTTCGGAGTTATTTTCAAGCACAAATTAACTAACTTAACAAATACGATTCAAGGCATTAAGCGTGCCCAATTCAGGTCATTTCTAAAGCTTAGTTTAGTCACATTAAGGCTTACATATCTGTTTTAACCAACCAAGGTTATTAGGTCGTTTTCAAACTTGAATCACTGACCTAACATGCATCGTTTCAAAACATTCATAGATTATTTGGAGCTACTTCTCAAGCATGAATTAACTAAATAAACAAGCATCGATTTGAAGTATTCATATATTATTTCGAAGCTACTTTTTCAAGCATGAATTAACTAAATACACAAGCATCGATTCGAAGGCACTATCAAGCATTAATTAACTAAGCTAACATATAATGATTTAGGGCAATCTTAAGCATAAAATCAGTCCAATTTGTCTGGCTAAAGTTAAACTAACATGCATTGATTTAAACTAAATTAAGCTGAAATAGAGCATGCCTAATCAGTCATCACAATCCCAAGTAATCTGGCAAATTCTAGACTAACATGCATCATCACTTAATGGCTGAAACCTTTTCAAAATTACTAATATTTAGGAGGAGAGTAACACCTACCTGGACTCCAAGCTAATGATCTGATTTAGGGTTTGGTTTGTCGCATCGGAGTAAATCGGAGTCGTGTTCCTCCTACAGTTGCTTTGCCTCCTTCCTCCATGGCGTACTCGCCGGCGTCTCGCCACGGTGACTGTCGTGGTCTCGGCTCTCTTCCCGCCTTGATCTCTCGATCTCTCTTCTTCTCTCTCTGCCTTCGTGGGCAATAAATGGGCTGGTGGACGAGGCGTCGGGATGGCGTGCACACCGGGGTGGCATCGCCACCGCCATGGAAGCCCCTCCTCCGCCTCTCTCTTGATCTTTCTCTCTAGTTGCTTGCGGGGTTGGATAGCAGTGAACCGCCCTTCTCTGTCGTGGTTTTACTCAGAAAGAAAGGGGTCTTCGGCCCCTTTTGTTATTTCTTCTTTTTCTTTTTTTTGTTGTTTTGTTGTTTAGGTAGTCCCACTAAACCTAGCTCAGTCCGGAATCATCTGGTCTTGCTAATCTCGATGTTTGGTATTCTTTTAAACTCGAGTTGATCACACAACCTTTAGTCGATTACTCATTCCCAAAATATATATCGAGGTTCAATTTAATAAACAGCGAACAAATTTAGGTTGACAACCTAATCGTGCTCGGAAAACAACTAGATTAAACTATCGGTATAATTTAAAAGCACAAATAGCACGAATTAACCTTAAAATCAATAAGGGCAATAATAATTCTTTTTAATAAAATTACCATTCACTTAAACGTGTCAGTAATAATTTAAATCATATAATTATTAAAATACGATTTTATGACAAAAAAGGCAATACGACCAGCTTAACGTAAAATAGGGAATGTAGGTGTTACATTCTTTCCCCCTTAAAAGAATTTCATACTCGAAATGCCAACCTATGTTCAGTTATCGCTAGATGTGCACACACATGACACAACCTACACAACTCACACTAGGATCTAAAAAATTTCATTTTGCAATCCACTACATCCCTTTAATCGGAAGAAAAAGGCTTATGGTATCTAGTCTCCTCCTCGCCAATCCTCTTCAAATGTCTACTCAATCTGTTTAGGCATTGAGGGTAAATCGCATTGAAGAGGGGCAAATGAGTTGGCATGGAAAACCATATTAAGCTTATTTTTAAAAAAGGAACATAGACTTTCAATTATCTAGACTCAATCCACATAGTAAACAATGACTCTAGGTGTATGCATCGTTATGAATCAAAATGTAGAGGTAGGACAATTCAGTAATGACATTTCAAGGTCATATAGAAGTAGTCTTACTCTAAATCATGAATTCAAGACACTTTTAGGATCGAAACAGTTAACCTGGGGACTCCTATAAGACATAAGGGTAACAAGGACATCAAATAGCACTATGTAGCATCACTTAAGCACAATGGCATCTCATAGAATCAGTAATTCAGCATTCTCAAGTATAGGAATCATAAGGATCATGAGTGTGTCTAATACATATGTAGCAAGTAATTTACAAAAGGAAAACCTATGCCCTAACATTCCTATGTTTGTACATCAATCCTAGCTAACTTTTAGGCTTTTCATTCATGACAATTTGTTTAAGACATGTGAAGTTCCTATGAAGGCAGTTAACATGGTCAGGTTTATTCAAAGGCACGAAGATTCCAGATCATTCTAAGGACATCAAATAGCACCATGTAGCATCACTTAAGCACAATGGCATCTCATAGAATCAGTAATTCAGCATTCTCAAGTATAGGAATCATAAGGATCATGAGTGTGTCTAATACATACGTAGCAAGTAATTTACAAAAGGAAAACCTATGCCCTAACATTCCTATGTCTGTACATCAATCCCAGCTAACTTTTAGGCTTTTCATTCATGACAATTTGTTCAAGACATGTCAAGTTCCTATGAAGGCAGTTAACTTGGTCAGGTTTATTCAAAGGCACGAAGATTTCAAATCATTCTAAGGTAAAATCAATTGACCAGGAAGCTACCACATCACACTTAAAGTAACAGAGATATCATATCACGTCACTTTGACAATGAAAGAACTTGGTGTGATACTCGAATTCACATTGACCTCACATAGGGTCTATAATAAAGCTCTAAAGATTAAGAACCATGAATAGCATGAACTAGCATAACATGTTGATAAGAACAACTTTGAGAAGGAAATGCTAAGGTATAATGTAAGTCGATGGTTGTGATAGTGGGCAGGCTCTCCCTAAAGTCCTCCCTTGGGATTGATCGTCCCTTAATTCATAGATTCACACAAATGAATGGTTATGCTCTTAGACGAATCCTTGGGCCTGTGGGTTATGGCCCTACTATGCTTCTGCTGCGCCACTCTGATCAATATGGAAATGAAGGCAATGTGCAAATGCAAGTTCCTATGGTCATTGTATCGTACTTTAAATATGTGTGTATGCGGTAATTCAACTATAGCATGAGATCATAGAATCCATGGAGTGCAAATAACGACTCAAAGGTCATACCCTGCTATGAATTAAAAAAGTTAGATCCTTTAGTCAATTCAGCCACGCACCTATTCAAACTCAAGCCAAGCAAACCCAAAGAAGTGCAACCATTCATTCGTAAAACATGTAGCTGGTCATAAATAAAGAACTTAAACAACCATGTAAGCTTCTATGGGTTTAGGCTGTACACAATGCTATGACTGTGCTTTAAAGCATTTGGGCTCCTATTAGTGCCCCACAAAAAGACATCTGGGCAAGTTTACATGAGTGCAACCCTTATTTAAAACCTAAGGTCGAGATTATACCTCGAGGTTTGTGCAAACTGTTTGGAGTTAGCCATCGATCAACCAGCAGGGGTATGAACAACAACATTCTTGGTCTTACGAATATACATTGGGGTTTTGCAACACATTTGTCTCAAAAGGCAATTGTGGAGGTCTGAGGGACTATTGGTACAGATGGAAAGGTTTTGCCTCTACTATAGGCATTATGACTGTTATACTTGGTGTTAATACTTAAGAAGATATTGAGAAGGTATACATTGTCGGCCCAAAAGATAACAAGGAGATGTATGTGGTTAACGATTCCAAAGTCTGTCAGGTTCTCCCTTATATCTCCATTTGAGGTGTATCGGGGTTGATATAGCCAGGACGCTATCGATCCTATTTCAAGAATAGCGTTTCATGCGGCGATGAGCATAACGCTTAGCCGATTCGTGAGAAACCATGGTTTTATGTTGGAAAACAAGGAAGACTCCTGACCCAAATGACTTAAGGCCTTGCCTAAGCATTAGTGGCACATATATGAAGACTAGGAATGACATTTAGGCAACAAACAACTACACTCTACCACAATCTCCCATATTGAGATCCACGCATACGAAGTTCTTGCTTAGTTCTTTTACCAGTTGAGATTTTACGAAAAAGGAGGCAGCATTTAAAAGAGCTTTTTAGCAAAAAAAAGCAATCTTTTAGTCACTTACTAACAACTTGTCATGGACACATCAAGCAACGAATGCATATTGATAAGTAGGCATTCAAAACATCAATGTAAAGCAAATACAAGCCTTCAAACGTAACTTTAAGGCCGAACCAGATAATTAGAACGGTATTTAATTTGAAAGATAAACCTTAACTCACTATTTAGGAAGTGTTTTAACCTTAAAGCCCCTATGTTTTAAAAGGAGGTTGGTTTAGCTGCCTGTAGCTCTTTCCCTTCCAACCATTGAGTGCGTCCGCTCGCTCGATTATCGGGCCTAAGGAGCAAATCGTACCTAAGGGGCAAGAATGCGCTTGGAGTTAGAACATCTATATACATACGTATGTGCATATATAAATATAGATATGTACACACATACACACACACACACACACACACACATATATATATGCATATATTATACATATATGTATATATATATAAATATATATATATATATATATATATATATATATATATATATATATTAGATATATAGATATACATGTAGAATATATTTATGTGGGGTGTGTGATATATTATATATAAATACACACACACCAACACATATATATACATATATATACATATATATATATATATATAGTATACATAGATATATATATATAGATATATACATACAAACGTATACACACACATATATATAATCAATGAGATATATCTATAGATATATATAATATATATACGTATGCATAGTTGTATATTTATATTATTGTAACGTGTAACGTACATATTACTGTATATATATATATCTAGATATATTAATATAATAATATATATAATATATATATCTATATCTAT
>JAKOGI010004974.1:7500-10000 GCA_029747015.1 Carnegiea gigantea | reverse complement strand
TGGCAGTGCCTCACGGGCGCGAGGGGCTTACAAGCTCAAGAGTCTAGGCCCTCACTCACCGATCACATAGGTTCTCACAAACGGTGGCGTCCAGCCCATCCCGCGTCGCCCCTCCTGTCACCGCGCTTGCGACGGTCAGCCCGCACGTGGAAGGCAACACGCCCCCGCTTAAATCCCACAAGCCAGTGCGTCCGCCGTCCGCCCCCAGGACGGGGCATGTCGAGCAACAAAAATGATGTCAGGGAGCAAGGGGGCCGGGTCAAGAAAGAAGGGACGGTGGGCCGCGGGAATTCACCGACAATCCCCCCTGCCCACGTGGGGGTGATCACCGTTCTCGGGTGAGGGGGGCAAGGCCCCCACCCGTGATGGCATCCTAGAAGCCTAGGGAATGCCACCGAAGACGGGCGTCAGGAGCACCACCGGTGCCTCGGAAGGTAGGAACTAGCATAGCAACGATTCCGCACTCCATCGATCGATATCCAACAATTTTCATGCTAGTCACGCTTCCCGAGGCAAAACCCGACCCCCGGGGTGGTCCCTCATCCGACCGCCAAGGTTCGGTGCAAGGAAGCCATGGCAACAAGGCCTTTGACATCATGCCATGCCATGCCATGCATGGGCGATGGCTGCCGCTGACCCTGCTGCTGCCCCAGCTGCTTGCCAAGCACCTCCCCTATAAAGAGCTCTTATAACTCTACTGGCTCTGCCCCCAGTAGACATCAACTGTGACGAAAAATCATACTGGGGTTTTTTGAAGATTGAGAATGTTTCAGCAGCAACCAATGGTACCATTGGAAAGATCATGATGTGAAATTACTAAAAAATATTTTTTCGGAATTTTTCGGACACCCGAGCTATTTTTATGATTTTTTAAAGTCGAAAACGAAAAAAAATCCTAAAAATCGGAGAAAAATCAGAAAAATGAGGGACAAAGCTTGTAAATCCTCTAAAAATCGTGGGGAAGGGGTGGACAAAATTTGGGGAAAAACGCAAGACAAAAATACGGGGATTTTTTCTCGGGACGGCTTTCGGGCGTTCGCGGGGCTGCGGCCAGCGTTCAGGGCCCTGCGGCCAGCGTCCAGGGGCTGCGCCCAGCGTCCAGGGGCTGCGCCCAGCGTCCAGGGGCTGCGCCCAGCGTCCAGGACAAGCGGCCAGCGTTCACAGGCTGCGGCCAGCGTTCAGGAGCTGCGGCCAGCGTTCACAGGGCTGCGGCCAGCGTTCACAGCCTGCGGCCAGCGTCCAGGACAAGCGGCCAGAGTTCACAGGGCTGCGGCCAGCGTTCACAGCCTGCGGCCAGCGTCCAGGACAAGCGGCCAGCGTTCACAGGGCTGCGGCCAGCGTTCACAGCCTGAGGCCAGCGTCCAGGACAAGCGGCCAGCGTTCACAGGGCTGCGGCCAGCGTTCACAGCCTGCGGCCAGCGTCCAGGACAAGCGGCCAGCGGTCACAGGGCTGCGGCCAGCGTTCACAGCCTGCGGCCAGCATCCAGCACCCCCCGGCAGCCCCCGGCACCCAGCGACAGCATGCCCGGACGCTGCCCGGCATGCCCGGACGCTGCCCGGCATGCATGGATGCTGCCGTGGGCGTCCGGCAGCGTGCGTGGACGCACTCGGGGGCATGCCCCGGGGCCGACCCTCGGGACCCGGGGGCATGCCCCGGGGCCCCCCGGGGCCGGTCCTCGGGACCCGGGGGCATGCCTCGGCCATGCACCGGGGCCGTTGTGGGGGCCCTCCTCGGGACTCAGGGGCATGCCTTGGGCATGCACCGGGGCCGTTTCGGGGCGATGTGCGGGACGCGGGGCCATGCAACGGGGCCGTTCTGAGGGCGTTCCCCGGGACTCGGGGCCATGCCTTGGCCGCGCCCCGGGGCCGTTCCGGGGCGACGTGCGGGACTCGGGGCCATGCCTTGGGCATGCACCGGGGCGTTCCTCGGGGCTCGGGGGCACGCCCCGGGGCGAGGTGCGGGACCCGGGGGCATGCCGTGGCCATGCACCGGGGCCGTTCCGGGGGCCTTCCTCGGGACCCGGGGGGCGCGCTTTGGGCATGGACCGGGGCCGATCCTCGGGACGCGGGGGCACGCCTTGGGCATGCACGGGGGCCGTTTGGGGGCGTTCCTCGGGACCCGGGGGCACGGCCCGGGGCGATGTGCGGGACTCGGGGGCATGCCTTGGCCTTGCCACGGGGCGATGGGCGGGACTCGGGGGGCATGCCTTGGCCTTGCTTCGGGGGCGTTATAGAGGCGATGCACGGGGGCATGCCCCGGGGCCGATGTGCGGGACGCGGGGGCAGGCCTCGGCCGTGCACGGGGCCGCTCCCCGGGACTCGGGGGCATGCCTTGGCATCGACGTTCGGGACTGGGGGCACCAATATGGGGGCACGCGGCACGCCACGGGGCCTAGCTCTCGACCCTTCCTTCGCCCAGTCCGCCCAAGGTCCGCTCAAGTCCGTCAAGTCCGCCCCCGCGCCCTGCGTCCCTGCGCCCTGCGCCCTGTCAAAGATTATA
>JAKOGI010004973.1:0-18173 GCA_029747015.1 Carnegiea gigantea | reverse complement strand
AAAAAAAAAAAAAAAAAACAATAAAGGGGGCCAAGCTCCTTCTCTTTCACGACAGAAAATCGCGAGCAGGGTGGTCTCTCAAAACCCCAGCCCGTACACCCCACACTGGAGACGAGAGGAAAGAGAGAGGGGGAGACGGCGGTGCTGCCGCCGGCAAGGGTCGACCGCAGCTGCCCCCTCCGTGACGGCCCGGGCACGCCTGAAAATGGAGAGAGAGGGGCTGTGAGATTGAACAAAAGAGGGAGAACGGGAGGGAGCTAGTCGACGCCGGTGCCGCGGTGCATGTAGCCGGTCACGGCGCGGGCCCGATGAAGAGAAAGAAGTGGGATCGAGCGAGAGTAAGAGTAAGGTGCCCGGTCCAAAGGCTAGGGTTTCCAAGTTCTCAACCCCCACACCACCACGACCGTCACCATCGACGGTGGGGCCATGTCGGCGACCACCGGAGTAGCAGCAGTGGCAGCAACACAACGATAGCAAAGGGGGTACGGATTTCGGGTTCTTGAACATCCAAATTTAGCCCTAAAACCCCAAAATCGGGTCCTCTACCTTGGAGTCCAGGTGGGTGTTTCTCGCCTCTCACGTATTAGTAGTTTTGAAGTGGTTTTAACCTTTAAGTTACGATGCATGTTAAGTTTAGTTAGTTTTTGCCTAAAAATCACTTCAAATCGTTAAATGTTAGTTTAGTTGATTAATACTAGAAAGTGGCTTTGAAGCGATATATGTTAGTTTAGGTAATACATGCTTAGGAGTAGCTTCGAAATCACATACGAATACTTCGAAACGACGTCCGATAAGTTGGCTAATTCATGCTTGAAGACGACTTCGGAATGAATTAAGAATGTCTATATTCGATGCATGCTAAGTGGCTTGGTTCGTATTTAGAAGTAACCTTGGAAACGACCTAAAAATGTTTTGAATTAATACTTGTATAATTAGTTGATTCATGCCTAAATAGTAGCTTCGAAATGTTATGTGAGCATTTAGAATCAATGCTTGAATAGTGAGTTGGTTCATGCCTAATTAATAGCTTTGTATTAACATGTTAATACTTCGAATCGACGCCTCTCCATATAGTTAAATTATGTTTAAATGGCCTCATTAGGCTTGAATTGTAAATTCGATGTAATAAACGAATCCCATGAATTGTATTATGTTTAAGTGGTTTATTTAGATTCGAATAATGACTTTGATGTGATAAACGAATGTTTAGAGTCATATTATATTTAAATGACTTAATTAGGCTTGAAATGTAACTTCGAGACAATGAATGAATGCTCCGAATCGATACGTGTCTATTTAGTTGAATTATGCTTATGAAATAACTTTGCAAATAACATTTGAATGACGAACTGAGCATGTTTACGTCCCTTAACTACAATACATAAATGTAATCGTGTTTCATGCTTAGTTAATTTAACTCAACTTAGTAAACGTTCATTTCAAGTTAGGGTCATATGAATGTTTCTCTCTCTCTCTCTCTATATATGTATGTACAGTTATAATCATTGGTTACAGCGCACTGCTAATTACTATTTGTTTGTTCGGTAAGTTAAGTATTGGTAAGTTACGTAAGTTTACATATTGCCTTTAAGTATGTCATGATGATTAGAATACTAAATTGTGAAATTGAAAACGAGATAGTACTTGGACGGTTTATGGTAGAACTATGAGTGATTCGAGGACCTGTGGTCGGTTGCTACATGAGGAGGGAGTCTGGGTTGTGATTACCGTAATCATGTGGATTGTGAGGCCGTGTGTGGCTTATTGTATTGAAATGATCATGAACTGCTTGAATGTATTATGTGTAAATCCCTACACTTTTATGTTGTTAAGATGCATTATGCGTTTGAAGGTCTTGTTTTGAAAAAGGATGTTTCTTGTGTTTCAAAACAATAGCAGCCATGACTATTAATAGTCAATGGCCTATGTTAGCTATACGAACTTCGTTTTAGGGGTGAACTTGCTTGAACGGGGGGAATCCCTAAAGAATTTGATTAAAAAGAAAGTGTGATATATGAAAAGGATTTCGCTATGAGAGGCAGCAAAATTATTAGCCGTTATGGCCCATACGCTTTCAATTGGCTAAGATAATGTGCTTCGGACAATATGTTATGATTGATGTTAGCCTAGGAGATAAGTCCTGGTACTAGGAGACCCTAGAAGACCCTGACGAGGGTAATGGTCCGACATGTTATATGTAGCCATCCCGGGAGTAAGAGCTAAAGTGTGAGCGTTAGGCCTCACTATGGGGCTGAGAATAGATCTCACGCAATCAGCACCCTGTACGGATGTTATGCCAGATGTATTTTCCTAATAAGCAAAGAAAAGCAATTGGCATTTTGCCATTTTAAGTATTTCAGAAGAAAGAAAGTTTCAAGGGCCATTAAGAGGCCAGCTGAATGAAATGTGAAAAGTTTATAAGGGTCATTATACGACCAATACGAAAGAGATTTCTTTTAATGAAAATAAGCCTCAAAGAGGCCAAGAAAAGAGTTTTTATAGGCCTCAAGAGGCTAAGCAAAGTGTTTTCAAGAAAAGAAGGAAAGCTTTCTATGCATGTTCTGTGCTTTTCTTATGAATGAAATGTGAATGAGATTTCAAGTAAGGTAAGTCAAGTGTTTTCACAAAAAGAAAGAAAGACACATGTGCATATTCCCAGTATAACTTCTGAATGAGATGCTAAGTAGGATACGATTATAAAAAGAAACCCTTATGAGTATATTTCATGCATACCCTATGAATGAGATTTGAATGAGGCTTGAAATTTGTGTGTGCCTTATGCATATCATATGAATGAAATGCCAAGAATAGTATGATTATGAAAAGAGATAACCTTGTGTGCACATCATATGAATGAGGTTTCATGCATAGTTTAAATGGAATGCTAAGAAGTTATGTTTTGAAAAAGAAAGATCTTTATGCTTAGCCCTCGATGATTGCTTACGTACTTAAGTGCTTGTTAGTAAAGGAACTTAGCCACTTGGGGACCTAGAAGTGTGTTTGAGTGATTAAAATGAAGTTTATGGTTAGTGATCCTTCTATAAAGGTTTTATGAATGCCTAATGTGATAGTATAGTATGAATATGTGATATGTGACTATTAAAGATATTATTGCCTGCAACGGTTTTGGTTCTAATGGGGGCGGGGGACACTCACTGAGCGTGTGGTTGCTCATCCCACTACTCTTTCCCCTTTTTCCCAGGTTTTCTTTGTCATAGGAAGAAGTTGAGTCAGCTATGTTAAGATGGAGTCTATTCTCGCTTGCCAGGTGTCATGTATGCCTACTTGCATCTTTAATGAAGTCATGTAAAGTATTCTTAGTTTGTAAACATTTATAAATAATTATTTTAGTTCATGTAATGCATATGGTATAAAGGTCGCTCTGTATGGCCGTATGAGCCAACCATCTAATTAGTTAGATGTCTTCTTGGTCAAAGTTTGTTATGTTTTAATATGTAAACCCCAATACTCCGGTTGTGTGAACCGTTGAGTTGTATCTTTCATTTCTTTTTTATTAATAACCTATTCTGTTTAGTGTACTCTAGGCGAGTGGCTCGTTGAGTTATGAACTCCAGCGTGTAGCCGTTGAGCTTCTTTTAAACTTTTACACTTCCGTTGATTTGCAGGGGTTTATTGTAAGACTTTTAGCCTAGAGACGGTCAGTTTTTAGGAGAAGCTCTATCCATTTCGCCCCATAATTTTAAGTAAGAAATAAGAAAACGTAACGCACCTGGCCTAGGGGATGGGGGTGTTACATTGATGGTATCAAAGCAAAGGTCCTGCGACCATAGGCCGCGGCCTGAGTCTTGCATCTCATGTAGTCGTCTAGAAACATGTTGTGATAATGTGACATATGTTGTGCTCTGTGTGCAAATGTGAGCTTTGTACGATCGTTGCTGCACTTAACTAGTTATGTATGGCTCGAGAAGGCCGATTGAGTAAAAGTGGTGAGTTGTGCGTTAGCATGGGAGTCCAATAGGTCTCCCCACACCTTCAGGTGACATTGACTTCATTGGTGCAATATGTTCCTAACGTGCTAATTGACTTTATTTATTGACTTTTAGGTGATCCGGTTAAATCAATCGGATGTATGTGAATCGTGTGTTAGAATGTGAACCCAGTTACTTGCACATCCTTCTGTGAACTAAGTGATGAGTAAAATGTTTTCTTCGCGTGCTCTGATAGGACGATCGATAGTTTAAGCACGTTGATTAGGATTCGAGCGATTGAAAATCTTTTTCTGAACTCGTCTTTGCCCCTAAAGTGCAGTTTGCTCCTCGGGCCCCATAATGGAGTGAGCGAACATACTCGCAGGTTAGTAGAGAGAAAGCTAGAAGCAGTTAATCATCCTTTTATTAAAGACAAAGAGGTTCGAAATTGTTAAGCTATTTTTCATCCTTTGAAACTCCAGATTTTGAGATGTTAATGCCATTTTAACTGTCGAGTGAAGTTTATCTTACACCAAAGGATTAGCTTTCCGTTAGTGATGATAAGGGAGTTTAGCTTCACAAATACGCGCCCTTATGTGCGTCAAATGTTGCTTGTAAACGTGTTGCTGTTAAACGTGTATGTGCTAAGGTGTGTACGATGGTAGAAATCCTTCATAATGGGCAAGGAAAGGAATGATGGGAAATTAGTTGTTATAATTGATAATCCTACTAAATAGTATGCTGTTGTTGTAAATTTTGAATTGCCTGAGTGAAATTAGAGGATATTTTCGCATGTATGCGAGAAAAACTAAATGCTAGTGATAGGATTTCGTTAAACATTGCGTAAGAATATCTACTGTTCCCCTTTCTTGCCATTGTTACCTAAACCGTGCATTACTTAGATTCTATTATACGGACTGTTATTCGTGAATGGGGTAATGATGTTTTAGCTCAAACGAACCCTAATACACCTAGAAAGTGAAAGGGAGGAAGAACCTAGCAGACTTTGAAACTGTACATAGTAAATGATCCTTACTAAGGCAAGCGACCTACAATGAGGCTCCTATGATCACCTGTGGGATGGGTGTACCTCACAAGGCCTCAACGCGTAGCTATAAGATCAGTAATGTCAACCATACTCAAACAACCCTAGTAGCTGGACACCAATCCTTCCTAAATTAAATGGTGTTTAGGGCAAGCCATTGACCACAGGTTGCAAAAGGGGATTGTACGCGTATATACAATTCCAGGTGTTCTTTCTATGTGACGGCCCTATGAGTCTGCATGTCTTAAGGCTTTCTTATGACACCAAGTGATGCTGCGCGATGTCTCTATTGCCTTGCTATGAAATGAAAACCCCTTGGTTAAGTAACTCAGTTTTGAAATGTTTCGATTTTGTATGCTAGTGAAAGAGCTTGACTTGAGTCAGATTGGTGTGGGACTTGATTATTCAGATTATCTAAGTTTGGTGATTCACGACATGGCATAACCTCTGACTTATTGTGTGTATTCCGTGAATTCTATAATTTCACGTAATAGCTGAATAACTGCGCAGACATACATTAAAGCATGATGAGACGACCTCAGAAACCTGAATTCACACATTCTTGCCCTTGTATGTTTGATCGGAGTAGCGCAGCGGAAGCATGTAGGCCCATAAGCCATAGACCCAAGACTCATCTAGGAGTATAACCATTCATTTGTATGAATCTGTGACTTCAGAGATGATCAACCCCAAGTAAGAACCCTGGGGAAAGACTCCCCACCATCGAAATCATCGACTTATATGCCTGCCTCAGCATTTCCTTCTCCAAGTTGTTCTTACCAACATGATTATGCTAGTTCATGTTAATCGTGATGCTGAATTTTCAGTGCTTTGTTGTAAACCCTACGTGATGTCAATGTGAATCCGAATGCTACTTGAAGCTCTTTTATTGCCAATATGACGCAATTGGTATCTCTACTATCTTAGTGTGTCGTGGTAACCTTCTAGTAAATGATTTAATCTTAGATTAACCTAATATCTTCATGTTTTAGATCAACCCTGACTAAGTTAACCCCTTCATATAACTTTAGCACGCCCTGTCTAAGTTGCCATGAATGAAATGTTTAACAGTTATTCATGATTGATGTAAAAACATAGAAATGCTGGTCACATATGCTAACCTGTTATAAAATTGCTTGGTAAACGTTTATTAGCCGGTTGTATGTTACTTCCAATTCGTAGAGCTGAGAATGCTGAAATGTTGATGTTATACGATGCTATTATGCTCGAGTTGTGCTATGTCGTGCTATATGATGCTCTTATTATTCTCAATGTGTTATAGGAGTCTCATAATAATCATCGTGATCCCAAAAGTGACTGAATTCATATTTCAGAATGCGACTACTGGTGTATGACCTTGAGATGTCATCGTCCCGATTGTCATGCCTATAGATGCCCACTTATAAGTGCATATGTATATAGTTGTTGCTAGCCATGCGAACTAAGTCTAGATTATTAAAAATCTATGTTCATTTTCAAAACAAACTCAATCTGGTTTCCATGCCAACTCATTTGCCCTATTCAATGCGATTTGCTCTCGGCGCGTAAATAGAGTGAGTAGACGCTTGAAGAGGATTGGCAAGAAGGAGACTGGATACCATCAGCCTTTTTCTTTCGATTTAAAAGAAGTAGTGATTGCAAAATGAAACCTTTTGGAAGCCTACTATAAAGATCATAGTTGTGTGTGTACATCCTAGGAATGACTGAACTGAGGTTTAGAATTTCGAGGACAAAATTCTTTTAAGGGAGCAAGAGTGTAAGACCCGCGTCATTTATTTTACATTAAGTTAGCTTCCCTACGTTCTACGTTACAAAATTCATATTTTTATTAACCATATGAGTTAAATTAGTATCGATGTGCTTATGCGAGCGATAATTTTATTAAAAGGAATTATTATTACTATTATTGATTTTAAAGTTAATTCGTGCTATTTGCGCCCTTAAATTATATCGATTGTTTAATTTAGTCGTTATTCGATTTATTTAGTCGTTTGCCAAGTGTGAGTAGGTTGTTAACCTTACTATTAGTTTCGAGATTTATTAAATTGAATCTTGACGTATTTGGGATCGAATAATCGACGAAGGGCCATATCATCGATTCGGGTTAGGATATGAGGTATGAGATACGAATTAGACTAGCAATTGATCAAAAAAAAATGTTGAATAAAATGGGGCCAAGCCCCTTCTCTTTCACGGCAGAAAATCGCGAGCAGGGGGGTCTCTCCCGACACCCCACATAGGAGGGGAGAGGAAAGAGAGAGAGGGAGGTAGCGTTGCTGCCGCCGATGAGGGTCAACCGCAGCTTTCCTCTCTGCGACGGCCCTGGGACAGCCGAAAATGGGGGGAGAGGGACCGTGAGACTGAACGAAAGAGAGAAAACGGGGGAAGCTAGCCGACGCCAGTGCCGCGGTGCGCATAGCTGGTCATAGCGCGGGACCGATGAAGAGAAAGAAGAGGGATCGAGGGAGAGTAAGAGTGAGGTGCCCAGTCCAAAGGCTAGGGTTTCGAGGTTATCAACCCCCACATCACCACGACCGTCACCATCGACGGTGGGGTCATGTCAGCAACCACCGGAGTAGCAGCAGCAGTAGCAGCAGTAACATGACAATAGCAAAGGGGGTACAGATGTCGGGTTCTTGAACATCCAAATTCAGCCCAAAACACCGAAATCGGGTCCTCTAGCTTGGAGTTCAAGTGTGTGTTTCTCGCGTCCTAAGTATCAGTAGTTTTGAAATGGTTTTAACCTTTAAGTTGTGATACATGTTAAGTTTAGTTAGTTTATACCTGAAAATGACTTTGAATCGTTAAATGTTAGTTTAGTTGATTAATACTAGAAAGTGGCTTTGAATTGATATATGTTAGTTTAGGTAATACATGCTTAGAAGTAGCTTCGAAATCATATATGAATACTTCAAAAACGATGTCCAATAAGTTAACTAATTCATGCTTGAAAACGACTTCGAGATGAATTAAGAATGTCTGTATTCGACGCATGCTAAGTGGCTTGGTTCTTATTTAAAAGTAACCTTGGAAATGACCGAAAAATGTTTTGAATTGATACTTGTATAATTAGTTGATTCATGCCTAAATAGTAGCTTTGAAATGCTGTGTGAGCATTTAGAATCAATGCTTGAATAGTGAGTTGGTTCATGCCTAATTAGTAGCTTTGTATTAACATGTTAATACTTCGAATCGATGCCTTTCCATATAGTTAAATTATGTTTAAATGGCCTCATTAGGCTTGAATAGTAACTTCAACGTAATAAATGAATCTCTTAAATCGTATTATGTTTAAGTGGTTTATTTATATTTGAATAATGATTTTGATGTAATAAACAAGCGTTTAGAACCGTATTATGTTTAAATGACTTAATTAGGCTTGAAATGTAACTTCGAGACAATGAATGAATGCCCCGAATCGATACGTGTCTATTTAGTTGAATTATGCATACGAAATAACTTTGGAAATAACATTTGACTAACGAACTAAGCATGTTTACGTCCCTGAACTGCAATACATGGATGTGATCGTGTTTCATGCGTAGTTAATTTAACTCAACTTACTAAACGTTCGTTTCAAGTTAGGGTTGTATGAATCTCTCTCTCTCTCTCTCTCTCTCTCTCTCTCTCTCTCTCTCTCTCTCTCTCTATATATATATATATATATATATATATATATATATATATATATATATATATATATATATATATATATATATGTATGTACGATTATAACCATTGGTTGTAGCGCACTGCTAATTACTATTTGTTTGTTCGGTAAGTTAAGCATTGGTAAGTTACGTAAGTTTACATATCGCCTTTTAGTTTGTCATGATGATTAGAACACTAAATTGTGAAATTAAAACCGAGATAGTAGTTAGACGGTTTGAGGTAGAACTATGAGTGGTTCGAGGACCTGTGGTCAGTTGCTACTTGAGGAGGGAGTCTGGGTTGTGATTACCACAATCGCGTGGATTGCGAGGCTATGTGTGGCTCATTGTGTTGAAATGATTATGAAGTGCTTGAATGTATTATATGTAAATCCCTCCCCTTTTATGTTGTTAAGATGCATTATGCGTTTGAGGGTGTTGTTTTGAAAAAGAATGTTTCTTGTGTTTCAAAACAATAGTAGCCATGGCTATTAGCAATTAATGCCTTATTTTAGCTATACGAACTTTGTTTTGGGAGTGAACTCGCTTGAACGGGGGAATCCCTAAAGAATTTGATTAAAAAGAAAGCGCGATGTATGAAAAGGATTTCGCTGCGAGAGGCAGCAAAATTATTAGCCGTTATAGCCCATACGCTTTCAATTGGCTAAGATAATGTGCTTCGGATAATATGTTATGAATGATGTTAGCCTAGGGGATAAGTCCTGGTACCAGGAGAGCCTAGAAGACCCCGATAAGGGTAATGGTCCGATATGTTATATGTAGCCGTCCTGGGAGTAAGGGCTTAAGCGTGAGCGTTAGGTCTCACTATGGGGTTGAGAATAGATCTCACCCAATCAGCACCATGTAATAATCTTGTGCCATATGTATTTTCCTAATAAGCAAAGAAAAGCAGTTGGCATTTTGCCATTTTAAGTATTTCAGAAAAAAGAAAGTTTCAAGGGCCATTAAGATGCCAGCTGAATGAAATGTGAAAAGTTTATAAGGGTCATTATGCGACCAATACGAAAGAGATTTCCTTTAATAAAAATGAGCCTCAAAGAGGCCAGGAAAAGAGTTTTTATAGGCCTCAAGAGGCTAAGGAAAGTGTTTTCAAGAAAAGAAGGAAAGCTTTCTATGCATGTTCTGTGCTTTTCTTATGAATGAAATGTGAATGAGATTGCAAGTAAGGTAAGTCAAGTGTTTTCACAAAAAGAAATAAAGGCACATGTGCATATTCCCAGTATAACTTATGAATGAGATGTTAAGTAGGATACGATTATGAAACGGAAGCGTTATGAGTATATTTTATGCATATCCTATGAATGAGATTTGAATGAAACTTGAAATTTGTGCGTACCTTATGCATATCGTGTGAATGAAATGCCAAGAATAGTATGATTATGAAAAGAGATAACCTTGTGTGCAAATGATATAAATGAGGTTTCATGCATAGTTTAAATCGAATGCTAAGAATTTTTGTTTTGAAAAAGAAAGATCCTTATGTTTAGCCCTCGATGCTTGCTTACGTGCTTAACTGCTCGTTTGTGAAGGAACTTAGTCATTTGGGGACCTAGAAATATGTTTGAGTGGTTAAAATAAAGTTTATGGTTAGTGATCCTTGTATAAGGGTTTTATGAATGCCTAGTGTGATAGTAAAGTATAAATACGTGATATGTGACTGTTAAAGATATTATTGCCTGTAACGATTTTGGTTTTAAGGGGGTCGGGGGACACTCACTAAGCGTGTGGTTGCTCATCTCACTACTCTTTCCCCTTTTTCCCCAAGTTTTCTTTGTCACAAGAAGAAGTTGAGCCAGTTATGTCAAGATTGAGTCTATTCTCTCTTGCAAGGTGTCATGTGTGCCTACTTACGTTTTTAATGAAGTCATGTAAAGCATTCGTAGTTTGTAAACATTTGTAAACAATTATTTTATTTCATATAATGCATATGGTATGAAGGTCACTCTATATGACCATATGAGCCAACCATCTAATTAGTTCGATGTCTTCTTGGTCAAAGTTAGTTATGTTTTGGGATGTAAACCACAATACTCCGGTTATGTGAACCATTGAGTTGTATCTTTCATTTCTTTTTTTATTAATGAGCTATTCTATTTGGTGCACTCTGAGCGAGTGGCTCGTTGAGTTATGAACTCCGACGTGTAGCCGTTGAGCTTCTTTTAAACGTTTTACGCTTCCGTTGATTTACATGGGTTTATTGTAAGGCTTTTAGCTTGGAAACGATAAGTTTTTAGGGGAAGATCTATCCGTTTCGCCCCAAAATTTTAAGTAAGAAGTTCAGAAAATGTAACGCTCCTGGCCTAGGGGCTGGGGGTGTTGCATTGATGGTATCAGAGTAAAGGTCCTGCGACCATAGGCCGCGACTTGAGTCTTGCATCTCATATAGTCGCCTAGAAACATGTTGTGATAATGTGACATATATTGTGCTCTATGTGCAAATGCGAGCTTTGTATGATCGTTGCTGCACTTAACTAGTTATGTATGGCTCGAGAAGGCCGATTGAGTAGAAGTGGTGAGTTGTGCGTTAGTATGGGAGTCTAATAGGTCTCCCCACACCTTCAGGTGACGTTGACTTTGTTGGTGCAATATGTTCCTAACGTGCCAATTGACTTCATAGATTGACTTTTAGGAGATCCAGTTAAACCAATCGGGTGTATGTGAGTCGTGTGTTAGAATGTGAACCCAGTTAACTTGCACATCTTTGTGTGAACTAAGTGATGATTCAATTTGTAAATGTTTTCTTTGTGCGCTCTGATAGGACGATCGATAGTTTAAGCACATTGATTAGGACTCGAGTGATTGAAAATCTTTTTCTGAGCTTATCTTTGCCCCTAAAGTACGATTTGCTCCTCGGGCCCTATAATGGAGTGAGCGCACGTACTCGAAGGTTGGCAGAGAGAAAGCTAGAAGCAGTTAATCATCCTTTTATTAAAGACAAAGAGATTTGAAATTGTTAAGCTATTTTTCATCCTTTGAAACTCTAGATTTTGAGATGTTAATGCTATTTTCACTGTTGAGCCAAGTTTATCTTACACCGAGGGATTCGCTTTCCGTTATTGATGATAAGGGAGTTTAGATTCACAAATACGCGCCCTTATGTGCATCAAATGTTGCTTGTAAACGTGTTGCTCTTAAATGTGTATGTGCTATGGTGTGTACGATGATAGAAATCCTTCATAATGGGCTAGGAAAGGAATGATGGGAAATTAGTTGCTATGATTGATAATCCTACTAAATAGTACCCTGCTGTTGTAAATTTTGAATTGCCTGAGTGAAATTAGAGGATATTTTCGCATGTATGCTTGGAAAACTAAATGCTAGTGATAGGATTTCGTTAAACATTGCGTAAGAATATCTACTGTTCCCCTTTCTTGCCATTGTTGCCTAAATCGTGCATTACTTGGATTCTATTATACGGATTGTTATTCATGAATGGGGTAATGATGTTTTGGCTCAAACGAACCCTAATACACCTAGAAAGTGAAGGGGAGGAAGAACCTAGTAGACTTTGAAACTGTACATAGTAAATGATCCTTACTAAGGCAAGCGACCTACAATGAGGCTTCTATGATCACCTGCGGGATAGGTGTACCTCATAAGGCCTCAACGTGTAGCTATAAGATCAGTAATGTCAACCACACTCAAACAGCCCTAGTAGCTGGACACCAATCCTTCCTAAATTAAACGGTGTTTAGGGCAAGCCATTGACCACAGGTTGCAAAGGGGGATTGTACGCGTATATACAATTCTAGGTGTTCTTTCTATGTGACGGCCCCATGAGTCTGCATGTCTTAAGGATTTCTTATGACACCAAATGATGCTGTGCGATGTCTCTATTGCCTTGCTATGAAATGAAAACCCCTTGGTTAAGTAACTCAGTTTTGAAATGTTTCGATTTTGTATGCTAGTGAAAGAGCTTGACTTGAGTCGGATTGGTATGGGACTTGATTATTCAGATTATCTAAGTTTGGTGATTCATGACATGGCATAACCTCTGACTTGTTGTGTGTATTCCGTGAATTCTATGATTCCACCTAATTGTTGAATAACTGCGCACACACATATTAAAGCATTATGAGACGACCTCAGAAACCTGAATTCACACATTCTTGCCCTTGTATGTTTGATCGGAGTAGCGTAGCGGAAGCATGTACGCCCATAAGCCATAGGCCCAAGACTCATCGAGGAGCATAACCATTCATTTGTATGAATCTATGACTTCAGAGACGATCAGCCCCAAGTAAGAACCCTGGGGAAAGACTCCCCACCATCGAAATCATTGACTTACATGCCTGCCTCAGCATTTCCTTCTCCAAGTTGTTCTTATCGACATGATTATGGTAGTTCATGTTAATCATGATACCAGATTTTCAGTGTTCTGTTGTAAACCCTACGTGATGTCAATGTGAATCTGAATGCTACTTGAAGCTCTTTTATTGCCAATATGACGCAATTGGTATCTCTGCTATCTTAGTGTGCCATGGTAACCTTCTAGTAAATGATTTAATCTTAGATTGACCTAATATCTTCATGTTTTAGATCAACCCTGACTAAGTTAGCCCCTTCATACAACTTTAGCATGCCCTGTCTAAGTTGCCATGAATGAAATGTTTAACAGTTATTCATGATTGATGTAAAAACATAGAAATGCTGGTCACATATGCTTTCCTGTTATAAAATTGCTTGCTAAATGTATATTAGCCGGTTGTATGTTACTTCCAATTCGTAGAGCTGAGAATGCTGAAATGTTGATGCTATACGATGCTATTATGCTCGAGTTATGCTATGTGGTGCTATATGATGCTCTTATTATTCTCAATGTGTTATAGGAGTCTCATAATAATCATCGTGATCCCAAAAGTGACCGAATTCATGTTTCAGAATGAGACTACTAGTGTATGAACTTGAGATGTCATCCTCCCGATTGTCATGCCTTTAGATGCCCACTTATAAGTGCATATGCATAGAGTTGTTGCTAGCCATGCGAACTAAGTCTAGATTATTAAAAATCTATGATCATTTTCCAAACAAACTCAATCTGGTTTCATGCCAACTTATTTGCCCTCTTCAATGCGATTTGCTCTTGGCGCCTAAATAGAGTGAGTAGATGCTTAAAGAGGACTGGGGAGAAGGAGACTCGATACCATAAGCCTTTTTCTTTCGATTTAAAAGGAGTAGCGATTGCAAAATGAAACCTTTTGGAAGCCTACTGTAAAGATCATAGTTATGTGCGTACATTCCAGGAATGACCGAATTGAGGTTTAGAATTTCGAGGACGAAATTCTTTTAAGGGAGGAAGAGTGTAAGACCCGCACAATTTATTTTACAATAAGTTGGCTTCCTTCCGTTCTACGGTACAAAATTCATATTTTTATTAAGCATATGAGTTAAATTAGTATCAATGTGCTTATGTGAGCGATAATTTTATTAAAAGGAATTATTATTGCTATTATTGATTTTAAACTTAATTCGTGCTATTTGCGCCCTTAAATTATATCGATAGTTTAATTTAGTCGTTATTCGATTTATTTAGTCGTTTCCCGAGTGTGAGTAGGTTGTTAACCTTACTATAAGTTTCGAGGTTTATTAAATTGAATCTTGACGTATTTGGGATCGAATAATCGATGAAGGGCCGTATCATCGATTCGGGTTAGGATATGAGGTACGAGATACAAATTAGACTAGTAATTGATCAAAAAAAAAAAATGTTGAATAAAATGGGGCCAAGCCCCTTCTCTTTCATGGCAGAAAATCACGAGCAGGGGGGTCTCTCAAAACTCCAGCCCCGACACCCCACACAAGAGAGGAGAGGAAAGAGAGATAGGGAGGTAGCGTTGCTGCCGCCGACGAGGGTTGACCGCAGATTTCCTCTCTGCGACGGCCCTAGCACGGCCAAAAATGGGGAGAGAGGGACCGTGAGACTAAGCGAAAGAGAGAGAACGGGGGGAGCTAGCCAATGCCAGTGCCGCGGTGTGCATAGCTGGTCACAGCGCGGGACCGGTGAAGAGAAAGAAGAGGGATCGAGGGAGAGTAAGAGTGAGGTGCCCAGTCCAAAGGCTAGGGTTTCGAGGTTCTCAACCCCCACGTCACCACGACCATCACCATCGACGGTGGGGTCATGTCAGCAACCACCGGAGTAGCAACAGTAGCAGTAACACGACGACAGCAAAGGGGGTACAGATGTCGGGTTCTTGAACATCCAAATTCAGCCTAAAACCCCAAAATCGGGTCCTCTAGCTTGGAGTCCAAGTGTGTGTTTCTCACCTCCTAAGTATCAGTAGTTTTGAAATGGTTTTAACCTTTAAGTTGTTATGCATATTAAGTCTAGTTAGTTTATGCCTGAAAATGACTTCGAATCGTTAAATGTTAGTTTAGTTGATTAATACGAGAAAGTGGCTTTGAATTGATATATGTTAGTTTAGGTAATACATGCTTAGAAGTAGCTTCGAAATCATATACGAATACTTCAAAACGATGTCCGATAAGTTAACTAATTCATGCTTGAAAACGACTTCGGGATGAATTAAGAATGTCTGTATTCGATGCATGCTAAGTGGCTTGGTTCGTATTTAAAAGTGACCTTGGAAACAACCTAAAAATGTTTTGAATTGATACTTGTATAATTAGTTGATTCATGCCTAAATAGTAGCTTCGAAATGCTGTGTGAGCATTTAGAATCAATGCTTGAATAGTGAGTTGGTTCATGCCTAATTAGTTGCTTTGTATTAACATGTTAATACTTCGAATCGATGCCTTTCCATATAGTTAAATTATGTTTAAATGGCCTCATTAGGCTTGAATAGTAACTTCGATGTAATAAACGAATCCCTTGAATCGTATTATGTTTAAGTGGTTTATTTATATTCGAATAATGATTTCGATCTAATAAACAAGTGTTTAGAATCATATTATGTTTAAATGACTCAATTAGGCTTGAAATGTAACTTCGAGACAATGAATGAACGCCCCGAATCGATACGTGTCTATTTAGTTGAATTATGCTTATGAAATAACTTTGGAAATAACATTTAATTAATGAACTAAGCATGTTTACGTCCCTGAACTGCAATACATGAATGTGATCGTGTTTCATGCTTAGTTAATTTCACTTAACTTACCAAACGTTCGGTTCAAGTTAGGGTCGTATGAATCTCTCTCTCTCTCTCTCTCTCTCTATATATATATATATATGTATGTACGGTTATAACCATTAGTTGCAGTGCACTGCTAATTACTATTTGTTTGTTCGGTAAGTTAAGCATTGGTAAGTTACGTAAGTTTACATATCGCCTTTTAGTTTGTCATGATGATTAGAATACTAAATTGTGAAATTAAAACCGAGATAGTAGTTGGACAGTTTGAGTAGAACTATGAGTGGTTCGAGGACCTGTGGTCAGTTGCTACTTGAGGAGGGAGTCTGAGTTGTGATTACCACAATCGCGTGGATTGCGAGGCCGTGTGTGGCTCATTGTGTTGAAATGATTATGAAGTGCTTAAATGTATTATGTGTAAATGCCTCCCTTTTATGTTGTTAAGATGCATTATGCGTTTGAAGGTGTTGTTTTGAAAAAGAATGTTTCTTGTGGTTCAAAACAATAGTAGCCATGACTATTAGCAATCAATAGCCTATTTTAGCTATACGAACTTTGTTTTGGGAATGAACTTGCTTGAATAGGGGAATCCCTAAAGAATTTGGTTAAAAAGAAAGTGCGATGTATGAAAAGGATTTCGCTGTGAGAGGTAGCAAAATTATTAGCCATTATGGCCCATACGCTTTCAATTGGCTAAGATAATGTGCTTCGGACAATATGTTATGAATGTTGTTAGCCTAGGGGATAGGCCCTGGTACCAGGAGACCCTAGAAGGCCCCGACGAGGGTAAGGGTCCGATATGTTATATGTAGCCGTCCCGGGAGTAAGAGCTTAAGCATGGGCGTTAGGTCTCACTATTTGGTTGAGAATAGATCTCACCCAATCAGCACCCTGTAATGATCTTGTGCCAGGTGTATTTTCTTAATAAGCAAAGAAATGCAGTTGGCATTTTGCCATTTTATGTATTTCAGAACAAAGAAAGTTTCAACGACCATTAAGAGGCCAGCTGAATGAAATATGAAAAGTTTATAAGGATCATTATGCGGCCAATACGAAAGAGATTTCCTTTAATTAAAATGAGCCTCAAAGAGGCCAAGAAAAGAGTTTTTATGGGCCTTAAGAGGCTAAGCAAAGTGTTTTCAAGAAAAAAAGGAAAGCTTTCTGTGCATGTTCTGTGCTTTTCTTATGAATGAAATGTGAATGAGATTTCAAGTAAGGTAAGTCAAGTGTTTTCACAAAAAGAAAGACACATGTGCATATTCCTAGTGTAACTTATGAATGAGATGCTAAGTAGGATATAATTGTAAAAAGAAAGCCTTATGAGCATATTTCATGCACACTCTATGAATGAGATTTGAATGAGACTTGAAATTTATGTGTACCTTATGCATATCATATGAATGAAATGCCAAGAATAGTATGATTATGAAAAGTGATAACCTTGTGTGCACATCATATGAATGAGGCTTCATGCATAGTTTAAATGGAATGCTAAGAAGTTATGTTTTGAAAAAGAAAGATCCTTATGCTTAGCCCTCGATGCTTGCTTACATGCTTAACTGCTTGTTAGTAAAGGAACTTAGTCATTTGGGGACCTAGAAATATGTTTGAGTGGTTAAAATGAAGTTTATAGTTAATGATCCTTCTATAAGGGTTTTATGAATGCCTAATATAATAGTAAAGTATAAATACGTGATATGTGACTGTTAACGATATTATTGCCTGTAACGGTTTTGGTTTTAAGCGGGTTGGGGGACACTCACTGAGTGTATAGTTGCTTATCTCACTGCTCTCTCCCCCTTTTCCCCAGGTTTTCTTTGTCACAGGAAGAAGTTGAGTCAGCCATGTCAAGATGGAGTCTATTCTCGCTTGCAAGGTGTCATCATGTGTGCCTACTTACGTCTTTAACGAAATCATGTAAGGTATCCTTAGTTTGTAAACATTTGTAATCCATTATTTTAGTTCATGTAATGCATATGGTATGAAGGTCGCTCTGTATAGCCGTATGAGCCAACCATATAATTAGTTAGATGTCTTCTCGGTCAAAGTTAGTTACGTTTTGGGATGTAAACCACAATACTCCGGTTGTATGAACCGTTGAGTTGTATCTTTCATTTCTTTTTTATTAATGAACTATTCTATTTGGTATACTCCGAGCGAGCGGCTCGTTGAGTTATGAACTCCGACGTGTAGCCATTGAACTTCTTTTAAACGTTTTACGCTTCCGTTGATTAGCAGGGGTTTATTGTAAGGCTTTTAACCTGAAAACAGTCAGTTTTTAGGGGAAACTCTGTCCGTTTCACCCTAGAATTTTAAGCAAGAAGTTAAGAAAACATAATATTCCTGGCCAAGGGGCTGGGGGTGTTACGAAAATATTTATATATATATATATATATGTATACATATATATATATACACATATATATATATGCGTATA
>JAKOGI010004972.1:7500-15000 GCA_029747015.1 Carnegiea gigantea | reverse complement strand
AAACAAAACAAAAAAGAAAGGGTAGAAGTTTGTAAAACATGCCCTCAGGATAACCTACTTGAATATTCTAGGAACCCAGCAATATTTTTAAGTGTTTGAAATGTTCAAAGTAACTCAATCTGCAACCCAAAGCGACTCCCAAACTTGAAGTTGAAACCAATGCCTTTGATTTGGAGAAGAATTTCCTTGCAACAATTTGGTGTTCTCTCAAATATTCAAATAAGTGTCCAAGTAGTATATGAAATCACTAAAAGATCGAGTTAGCAAATATAAAAACTAACAATCAATTTACTAAAGATAAATAACAATGATAACACTAATATCATGTAAAATAAACACAATGAAAACAAGAAAATTTACCTCAATATTAAATGTTCGAAGTATCACCCGCATCAATTACATTGTCCGTAAGACTCAATTTACTAAGATCTAAAACAAACACATTAAAAAAAACAAAATTTAAAGTTCGCATATGTAAATATGTAATCATATAAAGTAAATAAACCAAGTTAAAAAGAAATAACAAATTGAACATCCATAATTCATCAAAGTAATCATCCATATCTAGTCTATTGCTTGGGCTAAGCCAATCTTTTGCACATATAAGAGTTTGGAACATCTTTTCACAATTCAACCCCACAAAATTCATAAGTTAACAAAATATAATAAGTTGTAAGTTTATAATATAATACAAAGAAATATACTAATTAAATCAATTACCTTTGGAGTTAAAGAAGTTCTAAATGAACCAAGGGTACGTCCTCCTGTGCTAAATACCGACTCCAATGCAACCATAGAAGCAGGCACACCAACACATCGCAAGCCATACGGGCAACCACAGGAAATTGAGGACCATGTACTTTTCACCATCCCAACACGTCATCGCCTACCTCATCCTGTTCAAGTCCCTGATTTAGGTACTTTTACAACTCTGTCTTCATGATCCCTCTTCCTCCATCTAGTCCCTTTAATTTCTTTCTTAATTCTTGTGCATAAGAGACAGCTCCACTAGATACATTACTCTTGTCAACTTCAGGTTGGCCCTACTACTTTGCCTACTTTGAGGAGTCAGTGGCTTATGCAATTGTCAATACTCATCAAACAAAGCTTCTAATTTCTCTCTCACTTGTAAAACTACAGTACTACCTTATACTTCACCAAACAAATCCCAAAGATAAACCTCAAGACCTGCCAACTTGTGCCTAGGATCAAAGGTGGGAGCAATATACACCAAAGGGTTCATTTTCTCAAGTGCGCCATAGTTCTTATCGTATTTCATCATATCTTATTAGCTATTTCTTTAGAGTTTGTGTCTCTATATCTAGTCTCCTGAATTTCCTCCTTTCTTCATTATTAGCACTAATTGTCTCAATAACTTCCTCCCAGTGTTTTAACATGGTATGAATGGCCATAATCTCAAAGAAAAGCACATTGGATGTCACATATGAAGTACCAGATAAATGCGAAGTAACATTATAAAAAGCCTCCAAGAAAACTAGTAAGTGTTTCACTTGTTTCCAATCATTAGCATTAGGGGCCTATCTGCATCATCATCTTTTGCTAACTCCATAGTATAATAACGGTCTCTTTTGCTATACTTTATGAATGCATGCTCATACACTAAAGCAATGCAAAGCATCTTATAAGAAGAGTTCTATCTAGTGAAAACATCAAGAGATAAAGAAGCCTTGCTCTCAATTTTTTTTTTTAATAATTACACATTCTTGAAATCTTTACAACCTACTATGAGATTGCCAGATAAACCTTACAGCAGCTCGAACACACTGAACTAGCTTTCCAACAACCTTCAACCCATCCCATACAACTAAATTAAGTACGTGAGCAACACGCCTAACATCTAAGAATTCTCCACCGGAGAAAAGAAAATGACCATATCACCTAAACTCACCAATAAGGGCATTACAAGCAGTGCTATTGCTCCCAACATTATCAATTAGTAATAGTGTATAGTTTAGATGCTAAACCCCAATCATCTAAAAAATTCCAAGAACAAGAACAATATCATCACCTTTATGACTAGATATGGCACAAAAATTCAATATTTTCTTATGCAATTTCTAATCATTATCAATAAAGTGGGCAGTTCCCCTAAAGTGAAGTTCATGTGTTTGTTATCACACACACCCTTTGATATGAATGTATAAGATATTCTTACAATTTCATTCTTTCATCCACATACATGTGGTAAATGTCTCTTACAATGGTAATGCATGAACGCATATTAAGTGAAGGACAACAAACAGATATCACTAACCTAAATCCTATATTTTCAACAAACATAAAAGGTAACTAATCAATTATGATCATTTTGGCTATAGACTCCTTTACCTCATCAGGATTCAATACCCATGCCTTCAATCTTGCTTCTCCGTCATTGTTTTGATCCTTTTTAAAAACCAACTGACTTTGTGTGTGTTTGCTTCGATTATTCGGGTTTTCAGGGCACTTTGGAAAATGATTTTTCATGTTCTTCGCACCATTCTTAGTAGACTCGGCTGTATATATTTTACCACAATAGTTGCACCTACTGGCCACTCTTTTGCCATTCTCTTTGATCTTCTTGAATTGATCCCAACACTCTGCCCTTTGAGTAGACTTTTTAGCTACTTGTTTCCCCTTCCTTATGCTTTTCGTTGCTCCTTGAGTTGGCTCTTCTTCCTCCCCCTCAATTTCAACAGGATCATTAGGTTCGTGCTCACTTGGATCAGTATCCATGTTGAATGAGTCTTCCACTACTGAACTACTTCTCTTTTTGGAATTGGAGCTCGACATCTAGCATTGACAAGTAATTAAAAAAATTATATATAAGTAGATAACATAATATATAGATCATGTTACTTTAAGAAATAAAAATACAAAACTTACATTTCGAGAATAAGTTGTAAGAGGCTCCATGATCACTAATCAAATTGAAAATTGAGCTTAATATCACACTGAAAAAAGCAAAGGTTCATAAGCTTAAATTCTAGTTCATGCTTGTAGCCTAACATGCTCTTAACATGCTCTTAATCAATTCAACAGGACAACATTAAACAGAATTCCAAAATATCTTTTATTGCCCATTCTAAGGATGCCAAATTGTGGACTAACATTTTGCTAAAGAAGGCTGATTCCACTAAATTTCTTGCTATTTAGGAATCAGTACCAACAAAGTAGTCCTAGATAGAGAATTCTGAATTAAAAAGAACTGCAATTGTTGTCAAAAAGCATTATTCTTTACTGAAAATGAGAGCTAATTTGTCAATATCTGCAGGTTATTTCCACTATAATTCTGAGATTTTCGGTGGAACTTGGTTTACCCTAATCCTTCACCATCCCTTTTACTCTCTGGTTTAATGGGTGTATGAAAGGAGCAGTTGAGTGCGAAAGAGAGATTAACAATTCACATGGAATATATGACTAACAAAAAGAAATAAAATTAAACAAAACAAGAAAAAGAGAGCAGAATGTATAAAACAAAAGAAATAAAAAACGGGGGTGAATGAATGGAGGTAATTGAAGGAAATAATTCACATGGAATATCAACATCACAGCCAGCACCCATCATCATTATCATATCATCCCCAATTCACCATCAGTAATTGAATAATAATTCACCATCAGTAATTAAATGATAATTGAATAATTGAAAGAGAGTAAGTCGGTTGTTATTTTCGATAATAATCGATTTAATTCTCTGTGAATTCCATGAGAAACAGAGTGGCAAAAAAGCAGAGTAAACTAAAGCAAAGACTAACGAGATTTTGCTACCTTGTCTTATTTGCTTTGGAATGTACAGCCACCAGTAGTAGTCGGGGCTTGAGCGAGACGACGAGTGGGCTGGGTGGCCGGTGGGACTATCGACTGGAGAGTCAGAGAGAGAGAGAGGGTCAGAGGGAGAGCAAAGGCTACTATGAATTGTGAAGACCGAAAGGAGTAAGGGATGAACTCCAAAGAGTGAAGAGCGAAGGCTGTGAATTATGACTTAACCCTAATTTTAGCATTTTTGTTCCGGTCTACAGTCCACCAATCCAGATTGGGATAAGACCCAAGACCGAACAAGGCCAGCCTAAGGACCGAAGACTGGATCAAATTCACCCAGTTCGGTCCGTTCTACGCTGATCTTTAGTCTGGCCCGATTTTGAACCAAATAATGAATAACCCTAAAGCAGAGTGACGCTCTCTTACGTCGATATCTGATTTTTCTCTTTAAACACTTTTTCCTTCTCCTAGAAAAGGAATCCTAAAGTTCTTCTCTATATTTCCTCTGAACTTACGTATGAATCTCAATGATTTTCAGGCAACATGTCCCTCTAATGTTTTTCTGTCGCACCCAACCAAAGGGGTCAACCCCCCTTTTATAGTGATCGAGGAGGTTACATGAATCAACCCAGGGAAAAGGAGGCCTAATCCTATTTCCTTTAGGCTTGAGCTAAATAGACTGACCTGATAAATTAGAACTCCAATTAATTAATTAAAATTAATCCAATTAGATACAGAAAACTAATTCTAGTGCAGGTCTATTTGACTAGCCTAATAAAAATAGGCCTCGGTAAAGCAGAAAATAGGAAATTGTTTACTAAGCGCTCGACTAGGTTCCCTATGCGGGTAACCCGATCGAGTTCTCACTAAGACTAGCCAATTAGGACTGTTTTGCCTGTGGACCACTTTGGGGACTTGATTTATTTCCTTTCTTTTTTTTGCTTTTAGACAACAACTCTACTAGGCCCCTGAGAACTCGAATTAGGATAGTTATTCGTCATTAAGTTATTAAAATAAGATGCCATTTTTAAATGTATACAGTTAGCCTTGCTGTTGAGGGTCCTGAGATTTGGTGTCTGCCAAGTTTTACTGTGATAGAAGATGATGATGTTGAATCCAAGCCTGGCCACTGAAGGTCCTGAGTCTTGGCATCTACCGACTTTTGCTATGACAGTGGCCGATGATGTTGATTCTAAGCCTGGTTGCTGAAGGTCCTAAGCCTTAGCATCTGCTAACTTTCACCATAATGGTGGTCAATATTAAGAAATGCCCATTATGATGGGAACCAGTGATGTTAAGGTGTCACACTGTCTCGAGAGCCATCGGTGTCACATTGTGCTAGAAGCCAGTGATGTCAAAGTGTTCCATTATGCCGAGAGCCAGCAGAGTGTCCCATTATGGCGGTAGCCAACTGCAACCAATTGCACCAGGAGCCAGCTGTTGTTGAAATGTCCTATTGTGCCGGGAGCCAACAATCTTGAAATGTCCCATTGTGCCAAGAGCTAGTGGAGAATCTTAGTGGTGTGGATGCCTGAAGATCTGTGGCCAGATTCTTAAGAACTTGGTGGCACTTAAGCCTAAAGACCTGTAGCGAAATCCTCGTGAACTTGTTGGCATGTAAGTTAGAAGACCTTAACCAGGTCCCTATGGACTTTTTGGTGTTTAAGCCACAAGATTGATCCTTAAGGACCTTATGGCATGAGATATTGAGATGTTGCATTTTCAAGTTAGACCTTTTTATAACTTGGTTGTTAAAGTCATCTCCTTCTGATGCGTGAGTACTGAATGCTAAAATGACATGGACATTAAGACATCTTTTTATGTTAAGAAAAAAAGGATGAGGTGTCTTTTGTGGCTAGATCCTTTTGAGCTTTGTTATCTAATAACCTGAAGTTGGGTTGATGTCCTTTCTATAAGGATGCTTATGTGAAGACTTCTTAGAAGATGGGGCCCCCACTTTGCTTGAGCCTAATTGAGGTAATGGTCATATTATAAATGTCTTCTACGGTAGACGTTGATGCCATCTTGAGAACCCTTGATGTAGATTCATGGCTAACCAGGGTCATATGCCCTTCCTGTAGAGTTGCTATGAAGACTAATTGCATTGTTCTTTAACCTAAGGCTCCCAAGTGATCAAGGAAAATGAGGTCTAGTAAATAGGCTAAAGAACCATGTATCGATGCATGCGCAATTTCTTGCCTAAGTTAGACTACGCATATATGCTGACTATGTAGACTCAATTGTGCTCACTACGCAGATATGATTGTGCTAACTATGTAGACATGACTATCCAGAATGTGTAGACACATAATGACCTAACCTTATATATAAGCAGGTGAAGACCTCATATTAAGCTTGGGGTCCATTGGATAAGGTCCGATTAAGCTATAGGTGACTGATATGCTAGGTCCGATTAAGCTCTATGGCTTAAAATGAGGGCTGAAAAGTTAAGTGACTCTCGGGTTAGGCCAGGTCATGGGGTATGATTTACCCAGTATAGGAAATCTTTCTTTTAATAGAGGAGTGCCTTTTAATTTTAAATTAAAGCGCTCCTGCTATGAAGATGCCCCCAATTTTTGTTTATTGTAATGGAAGCTCTAGGTATATAAAGTTAGTGATAGCAGAAGATGCTTGTGCTAGTTTTAATTGGATTAACCCCCAGTACTATAGAGTAATGTGATCCTTCTTATGTTGAGAAAATGCTTTTGCTGATGCTATCTAGAGTAGCCACTAGTTTAGTGCAAACAATATGGTTATCTTTTTGTCAAGAAATGTTTACCATGAAGGCAGCCCTAACTGCCTATGAAAATATAGGAGAGGCCCCATCTTGCGTATAGGTGAGTTCCCATTTAGGAAAGCGGAGAATACGATGTGAGTATCCATTCTTGAATTTGTAGTCATGGTTGAGACCAAGAGTTCTGAATATTTGAAGGGAGGTGAGATTAGAGACTATGATGATTGAGAAATGATGGTTCGTCTAAGTCTGACTCGATGAGGCTAGGCAATGGAATGCTTCTTTGTCCTCTAAAAGCCAAGGCTTAATTTTCATTCTCCTTTTCCCTAGTATACGTTTTGAGCTTTTCACGCTAGCCACTCTTTATTCTATTTTTTTTAGAGATTCAAGGAGTCAACTAAGATGTTTGTTTATGGGAGAAATCTTCATAACTAAGCCTCAACAGGTTTGCTACATATCCAATGTGAAATCAGGTTAGTCATAGTTCAATAGTAAGAATATGCAGCTTAAAGGAGAGATACCCCCAGGGGGACCTTTTAAGGAAGGCTTCTAGGTTAGGGTGCAGTGTGAAGGCTCAAACAACACTTATGAATTCCCCAAGAGCGCATGGGTGATGAAGTTAGCATGAAAACAATTTTCCTATCTTTATTCTTTCAAACCTTTTATTCTTCTTCTTTTTTTCTTTTTGCTCTTTGGGCAGGACCATTTGGTCAGACCTTTTCCTTTTTTTTTCTTTTGTTTCTTTTGATAGTCATGCCACCCATATCACACTCTCACTCCCTAGTTAGGCCAGATGTGGTTATGAAAGAAACAGATGTATTTGGAAGCTCAAAGCGATTCTAAGTTAGAATTTATCAAGTTTAACAAAGGTATTAATGCAAGTTGTGAAAGGAGACCTCGTATTCTAGGCATGTTTTTAAAGCTGCATAACTTGTTGGAAAGAAATTTCTAATCTTTTCGTGTTTTAGATGATGGCTTGAAATCCTCAATCTCTTTTTTATTTT
>JAKOGI010004972.1:0-2500 GCA_029747015.1 Carnegiea gigantea | reverse complement strand
ATTAGTCTAGTTTAGTTGGGTTCAGGTGATCGTTTAGTTGCCAAATAGAACCCATTATTGATTTGAGATATTGATAGGGTGAATACCCAACCTATCCAATGCTAGATGAGTATAATGCCTCCAAAAATCTCTTTTCGTCCTATGAACTTTAAGGTGTATGAAGTTTCATATTTTATTTTTTAAGCAGAGTTGTGGAGACTCCATTTAAGGTTTACATTAAGATAATCTTCTTTAAAACAATTTGGTAGTGCTTCTAAATCAAGAATCAATTAGATAATGAATCAGAGCACGTGGAATCACATGCTTTCTATCAAAAGAAAAAATATGGTGGACTAGCTAGTTGATATTTATATCTGTTAAGGAAAGAGCACAAGGCAAAAAACAAATAATAGTAATAAGAAAATAAGCAGGACTTTGAAACAGTTGAAATGAATTGATTAGTTTGATTTATTATGTCCAGAAGAGTTCGTATAGTCCTATAAATTTATATACTATCGAATATAATAAATTAATTGTACCAAATTCATATTAAAAAATATTAATAATATTATTGTTTAATCATATTTTTTATTTAATGTAATGTAATATTAAAATTTTATAAAATAATATGCTTCAAAAAATAATATATTTCCAAATTTTATGTCTCCACCACACTATTATTTGTGTTTGATTTCTATATTGTTTACGACCAATATGTTCGCTTTTATCAAAACAAAAAATTTTCATAAACTTACTAATAAGGGTTGTTTAGAGCAGAGATAAAAATGAAAAACAAAAATACATTTATTGGATTTAGTCCGTTTTATATGTGATCAACTTGAGGGTGATGGTGGGTTGAGAGTCAGGTCATGAAGGGCAACTAACAGGATTTTCTCAACATTAACCTTGCCGGACCCTCATGCGGGTCAGAATACACTCGACCTTGAGGCCGACCCTGATGCTTACCCTAGGGGTGCACTCAGGTCATTGGGTCAAACTCGACCCTCAAACCTTCTCTATATAGAAAAGGAGATTTTTTTGTAAGTTGCTTTTATTATTATAAAATTCAACACTAAACATCCTTTTAAATAAAAGGCTAAGCGATTAGAGAATGTTCTAATGAAAAGTATTGTAACTACAATATTCTAATGCATAATTTAATAATTATAACAATTAGTTCATCAAAATAACTACTCTAAACATCAGAGAGAACGTGTGAGCAGCTTGGGAGCCAGTGAAATCTGGAGAGGGTGAGTGATAGTGGTGCTAGAAAGAGGTGAGAAAATAGAAAATCAAAATGCTATAAAAAACTAAACCTAAACAAGTTTTATTTTGATTCTAAATTTAAATTATTTCTTTAAGTAAGAGTTAGTGGTTTGGGTAAGAGGGTCATGACCTCTAATCCTACCCCGACCCTCATCATGGTTGGGTACCCTCAATTTGAGGGTCCGAGTGGTTTGGGGCAAAAAAATAGCCGACCTTGACTCTTATTGTTTAGAGTTAGATTGAGGCAGGTCAAGCCAGGCCTAGATCTATTGGTCAAGTCTAATCTGTATTTATATGTCTCAAATAAGCATGCCTACTTTTCTTCTTTAAATTAAGCTTAAAAGGTAAATGAAATAGGAATGTTTCTGTTTCCTATTCCAGTAAAAGGATTAATGATATTTGAGCAATAACAAATGTTGCCTTTCATTTAAAAAAAAAAAAAAGGAGATAGTGAAGAGTCCCTCAATGTGATGAACTATGTACTTTAGATATTTGCATATTTTTTGAGTTCAAGTCACATTTGCTATAGTTATAGGTCAATTGATTATACATGCTTAGGTTGCTTAAATTTCAATTGTATGCTTGATTATTCATAACTAGCATGACAAGTTCCTGATGTTGTTAACTACCTAAAAGTTTCAATGCTAGAGTTCAAAGCTCTTCAGCTGACCTACTCAAAGTCCTTGATAGGCATTCCAAAAGATTACCTTTGCCAGAGTCATGGAACTTCAACTACTTGAAAAATGCCTAAATAAATATTTTATGTTATTCTGATCAATGTTCTCAAGCCTAGAAATTGCTTATATGTTTGTTAATGTTAAATTAGTCAATATGTCCATTTCCAAAATGAGTTATAGCATAGTTCAAATATAGCCCCATGAATATCCACCTTTCAGTCAAAATTTGAGTATGATATTTTGCATTAGAAAAATAGTGAATTTGCATAATGTTCTTAAGAGAGTCGTATTCTAAATTTAATCAACTAATTATTTTGCTACATATTACTTAATAAAATTTCAAAAGGACAGATTAATTTATGGTTGTCAATATAGTACAACTGGTAACATTTTGAAATCAAGGAAAGCAACACCTAAAAAGTGTATTCTTTATCAAATTTTCACTTGTGTGTGTGTGCGTGTGTGTGTGTATATATATATATATATATATATATACGTATTCATATATGTGTATACATACGTATATGCAAATATATATATATATATATATATGTATACATATATATATATATATATAT
>JAKOGI010004971.1:5000-10000 GCA_029747015.1 Carnegiea gigantea | reverse complement strand
CCCGCACGTGGTAGGCAACACGCCTCCGCGTAAATCCCACAGCCAGCGCGTCCGCCTCGGGACGAGGGGAGGGTTGTCAGGGTGCTTTCAAGTGGAGTGGGGCGAGAGGGGGAAGTAAGCTGGGGGGGACAAGGGGTTTTCGGGAGGGGAAGGAAGGTGGTGTGAACAAGGGGTTTTCGGGGGGATCTCGAAGGAAATCGGGTTGGATTTTGAGGAGGGGAGGTGACCCCCCACCCCGCGGCACAACGGCATTCCCACCGGCATAATCCCGATGCAAAGGGCACTCCCCGCCCCGCGCAGGCCTCATGTCGCGCCCTAGGAAGTGCTCCTCGGGAAGGGCCTCCCACTCCGTTCGTGTACTTCGGCCTCACGGGCGCGAGGGGCTTACAAGCTCAAGCGTCTAGGCCCTCACTCACCGATCGTCGGCTTCCACCACCGGAGCGATCAACCCCGCCGTCGTCGCACGGATCGGCTCCTCAAGACAAGCCTTCCACCCCGTTCGTGGCAGTGCCTCACGGGCGCGAGGGGCTTACAAGCTCAAGCGTCTAGGCCCTCACTCACCGATCACAGGCTTCTCACAACCGGGGCGTCCAGCCCATCCCGCGTCGCCTCTCCTGTCACCGCGCTTGCGACAGTCAGCCCGCACGTGGAAGGCAACACGCCTCCGCGCAAATCCCACAGCCAGTGCGTCCGCCGTCCGCCCCGGGACGGGGGGAGGTGGGTCGTCAAGCAACAGAAAGGCAATGTCAAGGAGCAAGGGGCCATGTCAAGAAACAAGGGACGAGGGGCGCAACGGCATCCCCACCGGCAAAATCCCGATGCGAAGGGCACTCCCCGCCCCGCGCAGGCCTCAGGTCGCGCCCTTGGAAGTGCTCCTCGGGAAGGGCCTCCCACTCCGTTCGTGTACTTCGGCCTCACGGGCGCGAGGGGCTTACAAGCTCAAGCGTCTAGGCCCTCACTCACCGATCGTCGGCTTCCACCACCGGAGCGATCAACCCCGCCGTCGTCGCACGGATCGGCTCAAGACAAGCCTTCCACCCCGTTCGTGGCAGTGCCTCACGGGCGCGAGGGGCTTACAAGCTCAAGCGTCTAGGCCCTCACTCACCGATCACAGGCTTCTCACAACCGGGGCGTCCAGCCCATCCCGCGTCGCCTCTCCTGTCACCGCGCTTGCGACGGTCAGCCCGCACGTGGAAGGCAACACGCCCCCGCTTAAATCCCACAAGCCAGTGCGTCCGCCGTCCGCCCCCAGGACGGGGCATGTCGAGCAACAGAAATGATGTCAGGGAGCAAGGGGGCCGGGTCAAGAAAGAAGGGACGGTGGGCCGCGGGAATTCACCGACAATCACCCCTGCCCACGTGGGGGTGATCACCGTTCTCGGGTGAGGGGGGGCAAGGCCCCCACCCGTGATGGCATCCTAGAAGCCTAGGGAATGCCACCGAAGACGGGCGTCAGGAGCACCACCGGTGCCTCGGAAGGTAGGAACTAGCATAGCAACGATTCCCGCACTCCATCGATCGATATCCAACAATTTTCATGCTAGTCACGCTTCCCGAGGCAAAACCCGACCCCCGGGGTGGTCCCTCATCCGCCCGCCAAGGTTCGGTGCAAGGAAGCCATGGCAACAAGGCCTTTGACATCATGCCATGCCATGCCATGCATGGGCGATGGCTGCCGCTGACCCTGCTGCTGCCCCAGCTGCTTGCCAAGCACCTCCCCTATAAAGAGCTCTTATAACTCTACTGGCTCTGCCCCCAGTAGACATCAACTGTGACGAAAAATCATACTGGGGTTTTTTGAAGATTTAGAATGTTTCAGCAGCAACCAATGGGACCATTGGAAAGATCATGATGTGAAATTACTAAAAAATATTTTTTCGGAATTTTTCGGACACCCGAGCTATTTTTTATGATTTTTTAAAGTCGAAAACGAAAAAAAATCCTAAAAATCGGAGAAAAATCAGAAAAAAGCGGGACAAAGCTTGTAAATCCTCTAAAAATCGTGGGGAAGGGGTGGACAAAATTTGGGGAAAAACGCACGACAAAAATACGGGGATTTTTCCTCGGGACGGCTTTCAGGCGTTCGCGGGGCTGCGGCCAGCGTTCAGGGCCCTGCGGCCAGCGTCCAGGGGCTGCGCCCAGCGTCCAGGGGCTGCGCCCAGCGTCCAGGACAAGCGGCCAGCGTTCAGGAGCTGCGGCCAGCGTTCAGGAGCTGCGGCCAGCGTTCACAGGGCTGCGGCCAGCGTCCAGGACAAGCGGCCAGCGTTCACAGGGCTGCGGCCAGCGTTCACAGGTTGCGGCCAGCGTCCAGGACAAGCGGCCAGCGTTCACAGGCTGCGGCCAGCGTCCAGGACAAGCGGCCAGCGTTCACAGTGCTGCGGCCAGCGTTCACAGCCTGCGGCCAGCGTTCCCAGCCTGCGGCCAGCGTCCAGGACAAGCGGCCAGCGTTCACAGGCTGCGGCCAGCGTCCAGGACAAGCGGGCAGCGTTCACAGGGCTGCGGCCAGCGTTCACAGCCTGCGGCCAGCATCCAGCACCCCCCGGCTGCCTGCGACAGCATGCCCGGACGCATGCCCGGACGCTGCCCGGCATGCATGGATGCTGCCGTGGGCGTCCGGCAGCGTGCGTGGACGCTCTCGGGGGCATGCCCCGGGGCCGACCCTCGGGACCCGGGGGCATGCCCCGGTGCCCCCCGGGGCCGGTCCTCGGGACCCGGGGGCATGCCTCGGCCATGCACCGGGGCCGTTGTGGGGGCCTTCCTCGGGACTCAGGGGCATGCCTTGGGCATGCACCGGGGCCGTTTCGGCGCGATGTGCGGGACGCGGGGCCATGCACCGGGGCCGTTCTGAGGGCGTTCCCCGGGACTCGGGGCCATGCCTTGGCCGCGCCCCGGGGCCGTTCCGGGGCGACGTGCGGGACTCGGGGGCATGCCTTGGGCATGCACCGGGGCGTTCCTCGGGACTCGGGGGCACGCCCCGGGGCGAGGTGCGGGACTCGCGGGCATGCCGTGGCCATGCACCGGGGCCGTTCCGGGGGCCTTCCTCGGGACCCGGGGGGCACGCCTTGGGCATGGACCGGGGCCGATCCTCGGGACGCGGGGCACGCCTTGGGCATGCACCGGGGCCGTTTGGGGGCGTTCCTCGGGACCCGGGGGCACGGCCCCGGGCGATGTGCGGGACTCGGGGGCATGCCTTGGCCTTGCCACGGGGCGATGGGCGGGACTCGGGGGCCATGCCTTGGCCTTGCTTCGGGGGCGTTCTAGAGGCGATGCACGGGGGCATGCCCCGGGGCCGATGTGCGGGACGCGGGGGCAGGCCTCGGCCGTGCACGGGGCCGATCCCCGGGACTCGGGGGCATGCCTTGGCATCGACGTTCGGGACTTGGGGCACCAATATGGGGGCACGCGGCACGCCACGGGGCCTAGCTCTCGACCCTTCCTTCGCCCAGTCAGCCCAAGGTCCGCTCAAGTCCGTCAAGTCCGCCCCCGCGCCCCTGCGTCCCTGCGCCCTGCGCCCTGTCAAAGATTATAATGCGCGCGGGGGGGTCACGGGGCCGGGGGCGGGTTGTCACTCACCATCGTTCATCCTGCTCGGGTCGCGGACGGGGCGGGGCACTAGCTCAATCACCTTCCCCCTAAAGAGCACAACGAGCTTTCGTGGGCGTGCCCGGAGTGGACATCAACCGTGCCGATTTTTCATACTCCGCCCGGGCCATCCCCCTAGAGAGCTTCAGGAGGTTTGGTGGCCGTGCCCGGAGTGGACATCAAACGTGCCTATTTTTCATACTCCGCCCGGACCATCCCCCTAGAGAGCTTCAGGAGGTTTGGTGGCCGTGCCCGGAGTGGACATCAACCGTGCCGATTTTTCATACTCAGCTGGGACAGGTCACGGCCTCCGGCCAGCGTTCACAGGCCAGCGGCCAGCGTTCACAGGACAGCGGCCAGCGTTCACAGGCTGCGGCCAGCGTTCAGGACAAGCGGCCAGCGTTCACAGCCTGCGGCCAGCGTTTACAGGCTGCGGCCAGCGTTCAGGACAAGCGGCCAGCGTTCACAGGCCTGCGGCCAGCGTTCACAGGCAGCGGCCAGCGTTCAGGAGCAGCGGCCAGCGTTCACAGGCCTGGGGCCAGCGTTCAGGACAAGCGGCCAGCGTTCACAGGCTGCGGCCAGAGTTCAGGACAAGCGGCCAGCGTTCACAGGCTGCGGCCAGCGTTCAGGACAAGCGGCCAGCGTTCAGGACAAGCGGCCAGCGTTCACAGCCTGCGGCCAGCGTTCAGGACAAGCGGCCCGCGTTCACAGCCTGCGGCCAGCGTTCACAGGCTGCGGCCAGCGTTCAGGACACGCGGCCAGCGTTCACAGGCTGCGGCCAGCGTTCAGGACAAGCGGCCAGCGTTCACAGCCTGCGGCCAGCGTTCACAGGCTGCTGCCAGCGTTCAGGACAAGCGGCCAGCGTTCACAGGCTGCGGCCAGCGTTCAGGACAAGCGGCCAGCGTTCACAGGCTGCGGCCAGCGTTCAGGACAAGCGGCCAGCGTTCACAGGCTGGGGCCAGCGTTCAGGACAAGCGGCCAGCGTTCACAGCCTGCGGCCAGCGTTCACAGGCTGCGGCCCGCGTTCAGGACAAGCGGCCAGCGTTCACAGCCTGCGGCCAGCGTTCACAGGCTGCGGCCAGCGTTCAGGACAAGCGGCCAGCGTTCACGGCCTGCGGCCAGCGTTCAGGACAAGCGGCCAGCGTTCAGGACAAGCGGCCAGCGTTCACAGCCTGCGGCCAGCGTTCACAGGCTGCGGCCAGCGTTCAAGACAAGCGGCCAGCGTTCACAGGCTGCGGCCAGCGTTCAGGACAAGCGGCCAGCGTTCACAGGCTGCGGCCAGCGTTCAGGACAAGCGGACAGCGTTCAGGACAAGCGGCCAGCGTTCACAGGCTGCGGCCAGCGTTCAGGACAAGCGGCCAGCGTTCACAGCCTGCGGCCAGCGTTCACAGGCTGCGGCCAGGGTTCAGGACAAGCGG
>JAKOGI010004970.1:7500-10000 GCA_029747015.1 Carnegiea gigantea | reverse complement strand
GGGTTTTTTGAAGATTTAGAGTGTTTCAGCAGCAACCAATGGTACCATTGGAAAGATCATGATGTGAAATTACTAAAAAATATTTTTTCGGAATTTTTCGGACACCCGAGCTATTTTTTATGATTTTTTAAAGTCGAAAACGAAAAAAATCCTAAAAATCGGAGAAAAATCAGAAAAATGCGGGACAAAGCTTGTAAATCCTCTAAAAATCGTGGGGAAGGGGTGACAAAATTTGGGGAAAAACGCACGACAAAAATACGGGGATTTTTTCTCGGGACGGCTTTCGGGCGATCGCGGGGCTGCGGCCAGCGTTCAGGGCCCTGCGGCCAGCGTCCAGGGGCTGCGCCCAGCGTCCAGGGGCTGCGCCCAGCGTCCAGGACAAGCGGCCAGCGTTCACAGGCTGCGGCCAGCGTTCACAGGCAGCGGCCAGCGTTCAGGACAAGCGGCCAGCGTTCACAGGCCTTCGGCCAGCGTTCACAGGCTGCGGCCAGCGTTCAGGACAAGCGGCCAGCGTTCACAGGCTGCGGCCAGCGTTCAGGACAAGCGGCCAGCGTTCACAGGCCGCGGCCAGCGTTCACAGGCTGCGGCCAGCGTTCAGGACAAGCGGCCAGCGTTCACAGCCTGCGGCCAACGTTCACAGGCTGCGGCCAGCGTTCAGGACAAGCGGCCAGCGTTCAGGACAAGCGGCCAGCGTTCACAGCCTGCGGCCAGCGTTCAGGACAAGCGGGCAGCGTTCACAGGGCTGCGGCCAGCGTTCACAGCCTGCGGCCAGCATCCAGCACCCCCCGGCAGCCCCCGGCACCCAGCGACAGCATGCCCGGACGCTGCCCCGCATGCATGGATGCTGCCGTGGGCGTCCGGCAGCGTGCGTGGACGCTCTCGGGGGCATGCCCCGGGGCCGACCCTCGGGACCCGGGGGCATGCCCCGGGGCCCCCCGGGGCCGGTCCTCGGGACCCGGGGGCATGCCTCGGCCATGCACCGGGGCCGTTGTTGGGGCCTTCCTCGGGACTCAGGGGCATGCCTTGGGCATGCACCGGGGCCGTTTCGGGGCGATGTGCGGGACGCGGGGCCATGCACCGGGGCCGTTCAGAGGGCGTTCCCCGGGACTCGGGGCCATGCCTTGGCCGCGCCCCGGGGCCGTTCCGGGGCGACGTGCGGGACTCGGGGCCATGCCTTGGGCATGCACCGTGGCGTTCCTCGGGACTCGGGGGCACGCCCCGGGGCGAGGTGCGGGACTCGGGGGCATGCCGTGGCCATGCACCGGGGCCGTTCCGGGGGCCGTCCTCGGGACCCGGGGGGCACGCCTTGGGCATGGACCGGGGCCGATCCTCGGGACGCGGGGGCACGCCTTGGGCATGCACCGGGGCCGTTTGGGGGCGTTCATCGGGACCCGGGGGCACGGCCCGGGGCGATGTGCGGGACTCGGGGGCATGCCTTGGCCTTGCCACGGGGCGATGGGCGGGACTCGGGGGGCATGCCTTGGCCTGGCTTCGGGGGCGTTCTAGAGGCGATGCACGGGGGCATGCCCCGGGGCCGATGTGCGGGACGCGGGGGCAGGCCTCGGCCGGGCACGGGGCCGCTCCCCGGGACTCGGGGGCATGCCTTGGCATCGACGTTCGGGACTTGGGGCACCAATATGGGGGCACGCTGCACGCCACGGGGCCTAGCTCTCGACCCTTCCTTCGCCCAGTCCGCCCAAGGTCCGCTCAAGTCCGTCAAGTCCGCCCCCGCGCCCCTGCGTCCCTGCGCCCTGCGCCCTGCGCCCTGTCAAAGATTATAATGCGCGCGGGGGGGTCACGGGGCCGGGGGCGGGGTGTCACTCACCATCGTTCATCCTGCTCGGGTCGCGGACGTGGCGGGGCACTAGCTCAATCACCTTCCCCCTAAAGAGCACAACGAGCTTTCGTGGCCGTGCCCGGAGTGGACATCAACCGTGCCGATTTTTCATACTCCGCCCCGGCCATCCCCCTAGAGAGCTTCAGGAGGTTTGGTGGCCGTGCCCGGAGTGGACATCAACCGTGCCTATTTTTCATACTCCGCCCGGACCATCCCCCTAGAGAGCTTCAGCAGGGTTGGTGGCCGTGCCCGGAGTGGACATCAACCGTGCCGATTTTTCATACTCAGCTGGGACAGGTCACGGCCTGCGGCCAGCGTTCACAGGCTGCGGCCAGCGTTCAGGACAAGCGGCCAGCGTTCACAGGCGGCGGCCAGCGTTCAGGACAAGCGGCCAGCGTTCACAGGCTGCGGCCAGCGTTCACAGGCTGCGGCCACCGTTCAGGACAAGCGGCCAGCGTTCACAGGCTGCGGCCAGCGTTCAGGACAAGCGGCCAGCGTTCAAAGGCTGCGGCCAGCGTTCACAGGCTGCGGCCAGCGTTCAGGACAAGCGGCCAGCGTTCACAGGCTGCGGCCAGCGTTCAGGCCAAGCGGCCAGCGTTCAGGACAAGCGGCCAGCGTTCACAGGCTGCGGCCAGCGTTCAGGACAAGCGGCCAGCGTTCACA
>JAKOGI010004969.1:0-18218 GCA_029747015.1 Carnegiea gigantea | reverse complement strand
ATATATATGTAACGCCTGCAATCTTTATTTTGCGTCAAGTTGAGTGTATTGCCTTTTTGCATGATAAAATCTTATTTTTAGTAACTGTACGAGTTAAATTATTGTCGAAGTGCTTATATAAGTAATAATTTTATTGAAAAGTATATTCTTGTCGCTATTAATATTATTATGAGTTTGATAACGTTACGATGATTTTTAATACGCATTAGTAGGGGTTATTATTGGGTGCTAAATCGAGTAGGGACCCGAATATGGTTAGATTGTTAACCTTAGAATTAGTTCGTTATTTATTAATTCGAACCTACCTGTATATAATTGAGAACGAATAATCGACGAAGGGTTGTATCATCGATTCGGATTAGGACATGTGATACGGGATTAGACTAGCGATGTTAGTTGAATGGGCAAGCAACCAAAAAAAAAAAAAAAACAAAAGGGGCCAAGCCCCTTGTCCTTTCCGGTGAACGCAAGCAGAGGGTGGTTCTCAAACCCCAACCCCGCGATCCACATCGCCAAAGAGAGAGAAGGAGGAGGAGAGGGGCAGAGGAGGGGTGGTCGCAGCGGCGGCGGCGCCACACTAGCATGCACGCCAGCCTACGTCTCCTCCACCAACTGACTCAACCTGCGACAGAGAGAGAAAGAAAGAGCGAGAGAGGAAGGTCGAGGCGGTGGTGGGCGTGACAGCCCACAATCGACGCCGGCAGGACAACGGCCAGACGTCCACCGTAGGTAGGGTTGAGTCTGGCGACCGCCACAGCAGCAGCGGAGATGCAATCGAGAGGAGCAGGAATCTGGGTCTGGGAAAATTCGAGTTTGAAATTAGCAGCGAAGAGGGACAAAATTCGGGTTCTTGAACACTCAAATCAGTCCCGAGTACCCTTCGAACGAATCCCTAGCTTGGAATCAAGGTGGGTGTTTCTCGCATTCTAAATATTAGTAATTTTGAAAATGTTTTAACCCTTAAGTTGTGATGCATGTTAGTTTAGGGTTTGTTAGATTAATTGAGATTATGCTATTCTATTTCAGATGAATTTGTTTAAATCGATGTATGTTAAGTTTAATAAATTCATGCGTGAAAGTGACTTCAAAATAAGCTAGCAATGCTTTGAATCAGTATATGTTAGTTTAGTTAATCCATGCTTATATGTGGCTTTGAAATAACCTAAGAGTGTTTCAAATTGATGCCTGTTAAATTAACTAATTCTTGCTTAAAAACAACTTTGAAACAAACCAAGAATGCCTATATTCGATGCATGCTAATTGGGTTAGTCTGTGTTTGAAAGTAGCCTTGAAACAACCTAAGCATGCTTCAAATCGATGCATGTTAAGTATGTTAACTCATGTTTAATAGTAGTCCTTGAAACGAGCTAATAACCTTGGTTAGTTAAAACAGATATGTAAGCCCTAACACGACTAGACTATACTTTAAAAATGACACGAATTGGGCATACTTATTGCTTTGAATCGATGCTTGTTAAGCCATTCAATTCGTGCTTGAAAGTAACTCCGAAAATAACTAAGAATGCCTTGAATCGATGCTTGTTAAGCTAAGTGAAATTATGCTTGAAAATGACTTGAACTTGGCATGCTCACTTCCTAATTGTGAAATATGTGCCCAAGCTAGTTTCACACCCTATTAGTTTGTTTTAGCTCATTAAGCACTTCATTTAGGTCAATGTAATATAAATATGTATATATATATATATATGTGTGTGTGTGTGTGTATATATATATATATATATATATATATATTAATATATATATATAGATATGTGTGTGTGTGTGTATGTGTATTATATATATTATATATATATATATATATATATATAATATTATTATATATATATATATATTATATATTATATATATATATATATATATATATGCTGTATCGAGCCGCTGGATGGTTGCTACTCGCTTGGTAAGTTTATACGTAGTTATTTCATTTTACTTTTATGATAATATGCTATGGTCATGGAATTGAAAACCGAGTTGGTAGTCGGACGACTTGAGAATGAACTAATAAGAGTTTTAAGGTTCTTTGCGATCGGTGTTGTGTAAGGAGGGAGCCTGGGTTGTGATTGACCGTAATCATGTGGATTGTGAGGCCATATGTGGCTTATTCTGCTGAGTTGATTATAAAGTGTTTGAATGTGTTACGTGCAAACTCCTTTCCCTTTTATGTCATTAAGATTCATTTTGCGAGTGAGGGCGAGTTTGAAAAAGAAGGTTTTCATGATTGTAATTAATAGTAGGCATAACTATTAGTGATAGATGGCCTATTTTAACTATATAAATACAGTTTTAGGAGTGAACATGCTTGAATGGGGGAATCCCTAAGGAGTTTAAATAAAAAGAGAGTGCGTTGTATAAAAAAAAGATTTCGCAGTGAGAGGCAGCAAACTTATTAGCCGTTATGGCCATACGCTTTAAATTAGCTAAGATAATATGTTCTGGACAATATGATATGAATGATGTTAGCCTAGGGAATAAGTCCTGATACTAGAAAACCCTAGAAAACCCTAACGAGGGTAATGGCCCAATATGTTTACGCAGCCGTCCCGGGAGTAAGAGCTTAGGCATGAGCGTTAGGTCTCACTATGGGGTTGAAAATAGACCTCACCCAACCAGCACCCTGTAATGATCTTATGCCAGAAGTATTTTCCTAATAAGCAAAGAAAAGCTGTCGGCATTTTGCCATTTTAAGTATTTCAGAAAGAATGAAAGTTTTTAACGACCATTAAGAGGCTAGATTGAATGAAATGTGAAAAGGTAATAAGGGTCATTATAGGACCAATACGAAAGAGATTCTTTTAAAGAATATAAGCCTTAAAGAGGCTAAGGAGAGAGCTTTTATGAGCCTAAAGGGGCTAAGTAAAGTGTTTTCAGAAAAAGAAAGAAGGATTCTTGTGTATGTCTCGTGATTAAGATTCTAAGTACAACATGGTCATATCCTTGTAACGCATTAAGCATATGAGTTTGAACGTGCATGTTTTGTGAAAGAAAGCTCCTTGCGTAATCCCTACTCCATGTGTTTAGGCATCTCGTATAAGTGAATTGGTTAGTCAAGGCATAAATCACGTATTATATCAAATAACCCATGCTTAGCCCTCATTGCTTGCTTATGTGTTTAAGTGCTTGTTAGTAAAGAAATTTGGGCATTTGAGACCTAAGAATGAGTTTGAGCGGCTAGAGTAAAGTTCAGGGGTAACAACCCATCCTTGGGACTATGATTACCTAACACGATGGTAATACATAAGCACGCGATATGTGGCTATTAATGATATTATTGCCTACAACGGTTTTGGTTTTAAGGAGTCGGGGAATACTCACTAAGCGTGTGGTTGCTTATCCCATTACTCTTTCCCTTTTTTCCCTAGGTTTGCATTATGACAAGTAGAAGTCAAGTCACTTATGCCAAGATGGAGTTTATCCTTGCTTGCAAAGTGTCATGTGTGCCCATTTCAGTCTTACATGTTTAACGAATTCATGCAATGTATTCCTAGAACTGTAAACATTTGTAAATTATACACCTTAGTTCATGTAATCCTTGATGTTTATGAGTCGCTCCGTATGTCTATGTGAGGCAACCATCTAATATGTTAGCTGTCTTTTAGCTAAAGTTAGCTATGTTTGGGATGTAAACCCCTAGTACTCTAGTTATGTGAACCATTTAGTTGTATCTTTCATTCCTTATTTATTAATGAACTGCATTGTTTGATGTAGTATGAGCGAGTTGCTCATTGAGTTATGAACTCCGGCGTATAGCCGTTGAGCTTATTTTAGAATGTTTTATGCTTCCGTTGATTGTAGGGGTCCATTGTAAGGCTTTTAACCTGGAAACGTTCAGTTTTTAAGGGAAATGCTGTATGTTTCTATAAGACCTGCAATTTTTGTTTTCCGTTAAGCTAACTGCATTACCTTTTTACGTTATAAATTCGTATTTTTAACAACTATATGAGTTAAATGCTTATCGATGTGCTTTTGGGAGCTATAATTTTATTAAAAAGGGATTATTATTGCTATTATTGATTTCAAAGTTAATTTGTGCTATTTGTGCCTTTAAATCATATCAATAATTTAATTTAGTCATTATTCGATTTATTTAGTCGTTTCTTGAATACCATGAGGTTGTCAACCTTAGAAGTTGTTCGATGTTTAATAAATCGAACCTTTATATATTTGAGAACGAATAGTCGATAGAAGGCTGTACTAATGATTGGGTTTAGAATAGGAGGTTGCAAGATTGGACTGGCAATTTTAGCTGAATAAGCTTTTAAATCCAAATAGAACAACCAAAAGAAAGGAAAAAGAATTCAAAAAGGGGGGGGCAAAGCCCCTTCCCTTTCACAGCACACGCGCACGCGACAGGGGGGGTGGTTCTCAACCTAGCCCATGACCCAACGCCAAGAGAGAGGGGAGGAGGGAGCCGACCGGCCAGGAGGTGCGACGGCGGTGGCGCAGCGCCACCCCGGTGCGCACGGCGGCACTTCGACCTCCCCGGTGACAGCCGCGAGCCAAACAGTCAGAGAGAGAGAGAGAGAAGGGGGCTGGCCGGCGACGATAATGGCGACGGCGGCACCGCCTCGGTGTGCGCAGCTAGCCCACGACCCCTAAGCCCGGCAGATGAAGGAGAGAGACGGAGATTGAGTGAGGGGAGAGAGGAGAGGACTCGAGGGTTTGGGTTTGAAACGCTCAACACTGCCACCCCAACGACCAGCGCGCCACCACCAAGACCGCCAACGTTGACGGTTAGGGCCCAGTTTTGGCGACTGGAGCAGGGCTAAGAGGAGAGAAAGGGGAGCAGTGGCACTACTGGTTGAAGGAGGAGGAAGGGGCATGCAAAATGTAGTAGTACCAGCACGAGGAACAAGGCCAGTGTAATAGCCCGACCCTACATCATGTTTATTTATTTAATTAAGTCATGTTATTAATTTTCCATATTTATTTATCTCATTTAATCATCCCGGTTGGGAGAATTCATTTGGGGCTCCACTTTGCAATTAGAGTTTTATTTACCGAAAATTTTTTGGGAAAATTGATAGTACGCCTCAATAATTATGATTTAAGTGATTAAATTAATTTTCATGACACCACAAGCATTTTAATCTCGCGCTTCCAAAAAAAAAACCAAAAAAAAATATTTGCAAACGCACCCGGTTTTAGCGCTTTTCCGAACCCGAGCCCGTTTAAAGCCGATTTCGGCCTAACGAGACTTGCGTACATTTGTTTGGCTAATTACCCTTAATTAGGCCTAATTTATACTTAGTAAAAAGTAGCTTTTAGTACTTTAAATATCAACTAAGTTTTTTCTTACTTCATTTTCCACCAAGCAAATATTCAAGTCAGTTTCTCTCTCTTCTTCTCTCCTCCTTCTCTCTACCCAAGGCCCGCAGGCCCCCCAGCCCCTATTGTGGTGTTTTCCGGCCACTTTCCGACTAGCCTCCGGTAAGGATTGCAACCCCTAACAACCTCCCTCCATTGGCTACCATCTTCCATCCTCAAAATCACCAAACATCATCTCCATCACCACTTTTTTTCAAGTTCAAAGTAAGTAGCTTTAATGTTGTTCTTTGGATTTATGGTTTTTACTTCTTGTTTTGGTTGTTTTAATGATGGATCATATTGTTTTGATTGAATTAAGAGTTATCTTGGTGATGGATCATGGTGGAGTTGAATTTGGATTATGCTAGGGTTAGGGTTACTTCTTAATCATGCTAGTTTAAGTTTGAAGTGATGGATTTGGATTATTTTGTATTTGATTTTCCAACCCTTATCATTATAAATGATTATGGTAATATCGCTGTGGTTTTGGATGAATTAAAGAGTGATTTTAGTGGGTGGTTACATGAAGAAAAGATGAAACTAGGTGATTTAGGGCTGGGAAACAGACCCAAAACAAGGGTCTGTTTATGAATAAACTGGTATTTCATGGGAAATGGGAAAATTATGATTTTTGGTGTGAAGATACCTCAATGAGTTAGCTTTCAATGGGCTCTGGAATTACTTAATTCCGAGTTGTATAGACAATGTTATGGCCACTTTACTGAAGACTGCGTAGAATACATCGAAACTGGGAGCAGTTTTAAACAGTGGAGTTTACAAAAACATTGGTATTGATTGGCTCATTGCAAATTTGTGATTTTGGGTGTGTGGATAGATCCATGAGTCAGCTTTCACATGCTTTTTGAATCGTCTTAATCCGAGTTCTGTGGAAAAAGTTATGATCATTTTACTACGACTGTGCAGATTGAACTGAAATTGTGCACGTCTATGTTCTACCCTAATTTTAGGGACCTTGCTATGTGAATCATGCTTGTGTCCTATGTAAAAGGTTTAGTGGACATTATGAGCTTTTTATATTGGGGTTTTACATCTTATTTGGAGGTTGGGAATGAAAGATATAGATTTTCTAATGCAGACCATGAAACGGTAATATGAGTGAATACAGAAATTGTGACATTTGGAAATATTTTCAGAAGTTCCTATATAATTATGGGTATTGCAAGGAAATTACAAAGTGTAGTGAGTTCAACAAGTGTGACTATGTATAGAAGCTTACTTGGGTTGAAAACCAAGTTAAATGAGCATGAAAATGAAATTTGGGAGGTGAGCAGAGTAATGACTCAAAATCAGTGTCCATCGAAGCAAGCTGGTGTTATTTGAGCTTTTATGAACCTCAAACATCTCTCCGGACATTAAACCTTCTATTATCCATTTCAGAAGCATTACACTTTTCATTATCCATTTCGAAAATATCAGAAACCTATATTTTATTTATATCAATTAAGATCTTCTCATTATCACCTCAATCATTCCAATTTGGTCTATTTTGTTTCAGTTTGTTGTATTTCAAGTTCAATAACCCTAATCGATTTATTTTTCAAATCATTTTGTTGTAACTTATCTTATATTGAATTATTGGAATTGTGGAAACTTTTTAATTAATCAATTTCCATTACAACGGGAGTAAATATTGTTTATTAACTGCATTTACCTATAATTACATTTCTTTAGCAGAATCGGGACCTAGTCTATCATTTCCATTGTGTATAAATATTATCAAGTGAAATATCATTTTAAAGACTTCAGGTACGTCCGTTGCTTATAACTTTAGAAATCAGAGTTCATTTATCAATGTATCATGTTTGGTAAGTACATCAATGAATCAGTCTACACAGTAATTTATCAGTTAATTAGTGATCCCGTCAGTTATCATCTATAGGGCATTCGCTCTTCAGTTACTCGCGCGGCTTCAGACCAGGTCCCCGATCAGCTTGGCAGGTGTACACCTATTCATAGATTGTAACAGTATCAAGGGGTTCACTATCAGATAATAATTAACAATGCAGTTTTATATTCATCTCATTCCCTATTTTGACCTTAAACGAATTGCAAAGCGGGCCCAATCAGTGTTTCAATGATCATTTAACAATTCAGGAATGTATGTACTGAGCTTCGGCTCACAGTTCAAAATGTTTTTCATATTTTGTTTTAGGCAAATGCTCAGAGAATTGCCCTTATGCTAGCAAAGCAGTGGAAGAGAATAAGTTGAGCAAGGAAATCTGTATGAATCAGCGGTGATAGAGTATATGTATACTTTAAAGCTGTATTTTGAATTCTTCGGTGTATGAGGATGTAGATTACATGGTGAATTATCTTACTATGGTTTATAAATCTTACATTGGTTAACACTTGATTGTGAATGGATGATCGTGTGTGAATGTGTATGGTTAAGGTTATGCTTAACTATGTTATTCCAGGACACATACTTCAAGCCTTATCCTTTGGGACGGTGGTAATGCCCCTATCATTGGATTTATCAGATTACAATTGAGTGATTTATTAAGGAGAATATAAACAGTGAAGCATATTTAATTTGGGGCATTATAGCCAGAAACCTAGCTTCAAGTTAGCCCAATCAACCAATTAATCGGGTCCTTAGCTTGGAATCCAGGTGGGTGTTTCTTGCCTCCTAAGTATTAGTAGTTTCGAAAGTGTTTTAATCCTTTAAGTTACGATTCATGCTAAGTTTAGTTAGTTAATGCTTGAAAATGACTTTGGATCTTTAAATGTTAGCTTAGTTGATTTATACTCAAAAGTGGCTTGAATCGATACATGTTAGTTTAGTTAGTTCACACCTGAAAAGTTAGTTCGAAATGAATTATGAAGGTTTAGAATTGATGTATACATGTTTAGTTAATTCATAATCATTTATTGACTTCGAAATGAATTATAAATGTTTAGAATCGACGTATGTACGTGTGGTTAATTTATCATCATTCAATAACTTCGAAGCAAACTTTACATGCTTAGAATCATTATATATATGCTTAGTTAAATCATGATTGTTCAATAACTTCGAAATAAATGAACGCCCTAAATCGCATTATGTTTAAATGCCGTAATTAGGCTTGAATAGTAACTTTGTTATGATGAACGGAACCCTTGATTGGTGTTTGCCTAATTGGTTAATACATGCTTGAATAGTAATTTCGATATGATAAACGAACGCCTTGATGCCTGAATAGTAACTTCGTTATAATAAACGAAACCCTTGAATCGATGTTGCTTAACTAGTTGTTTTATGCCTAAATAGTAATTTGAAATGACATACGAATGCCTCGATTTAATGCTTGTTTAATTTAGCTACTTAATGTCTGAATAGAAGTTCGAAATGGCATATGAACACCTCGAATGCGATAAGATTCATGTTTAATTAGTTAAGTTGGTTCGTTAAGGCATTATAGTTATAAATGTGGATGTGGTAATATATATATATATATATATATATATATATATATATATATATTATATCTTATATATATAATATATATATATATATATATATATATATATAATATATCTATATATATTATCTATATATATATATATATATGTATGTATGTATGTATTTATGTTTGCGGTAATGCACCGTTGGATGGTGCTGCCTGCCCAGGTGAGTGCAGAAACCCTATCCCTTTTATAAGCTAGCATGATAATGTGTTATGATTAATGAATTGAAAACCGAGATGGTAGTTGGATGGTTTGAGGTAGAACTATGAGTGGTTCAAGGTTCTTGTGGTACGGTGCTTGTGAGGAGGGAGTTTGGTTTGTGAATTAACCGCAATCGTGTGGATTGCGAGGCCATGTGTGGCTCATTGTGTTGTTGAAATGATTATGAAGTGCTTGAATGTAATACCTGTAAATCCCTCCCCTTTTATGTTATTAAGATGCATCATGCGTGTGAGTGTGGTGATTTGACAAAGAACGTTTCTCGTGTTTTCAAACTAATAATAGCCATGACTAATAACAAGCAATTGCCTATTTTAGCTACGCAAACATTATTTGGGAGTGAACCTACTTGAACGGGGGAATCCCTAAAACGTTTTATAAAGGTGTGAGTTGTATGATAAGAGATTCTACCAGAAGAAACAACAAAGTTATTAGCCGTTATGACCCATACACTTTAAATTGGCTAAGATAATATGCTGTGGACAATATGATATGAATTATGTTAACCTAGGGGATAAGTCCTGATACTAGGAAACCCTAGAAGACCCTGATGAGGGTAATGTAATGGTCCGATATGTTATGTAGCCGTCCTGGGAGTAAGAGCTTATGCGTAAACATTAAGCCTCACTATGGGGTTGAGAATAGATCTCACCCAATCAGCACCCTGTAATGATCTTATACCAGATGTATTTTCCTAATAAGCAAAGAAAAGCAATTGACACTTTGCCATTTTATATGTTTCGAAAGGAAAGAAGGTTTTTACGGGCCCTAAGAGGCCATATGGAATGAGATATGAAAAGCTTATAAGGGTCGTTGTACGACCAATACGAAATGCAATCTCTTTTTAAAGAACAAGAGCCTTAAGAGGTTAAGAAAATGCTTTCAATGAAAGAAAGAAAGTTTTCAATGAATGCTATATGAAATGATTCCTAAGCATGGTTGAATGATGTGCATGTTCTCTGCTTTTCTTATGAATGAAATGTGAATGAGATCTAAGTGAAGTAAGCTAATGAAAATAAAGCTTTATGTGAACATTTCAAGTATAACTTATGAATGAGATGCTAAGTAAGATACGATCATGAAAAATGAAGTCTTATGATCATATTTCATGCATACCCTATGAATGAGACTTGAAGTGTGTATGCCTTATGTCTATCATATGAATGAAACGCCAAGAAAAGTATGCTTATGAAAAGAGATAACCTTATGTGCACACCATATAATGAGGTTTCATGCATAGTTTAAATGGAATGCTAAGAAGATGTGATTATGAAAAAGGAATATCCCTATGCTTAGCCCTCGGTGCTCGCTTATGTGCTTAACTACTTGTTAGTAAAGGTACTTAGTCATTTAGGAACCTAGAAATGTGTTCGAGTGATTAAAATGAAGTCATTAGTTAGTAATCGTTTTATAAGGATTTAACGAATGCCTAATATGATAGTAAAGTATGAATACGCGATATGTGACTAATATAAATATTATTGCCTGCAACGGTTTTGGTTTTAAGGGGGTCGGGGGACACTCACTGAGCGTGTGGTTGCTCATCCCACTACTCTTTCTCCTTTTTCCCCAGGTTTTCTTGTGACAGGAAGAAGTTGAGTCAACTATGTCAAGATGGAGTCTATTCTCGCTTGCAGGGTGTCATGTATGCCTACTTACGTCTTTAATGAAGTCATGTAATGTATTCTTAGTTTCTAAACGCATGTAAACCAAGCATTCTAGTTCATGTATCGTATATGGTATAAAGGTTGCTCTGTATGGCGGTACGAGCCAACCATCTAATTAATTAGATGTCTTCTTGGTCAAAGTTAGTTATGATTTACGATGTAAACCCCAATACTCCGGTTGTGTGAACCGTTGAGTTGTATCTTTCATTTCTTCTTTGTTAATGAACTATTCTGTGTGGTGTACTCCGAGCGGGTGGCTCGTTGAGTTATGAACTCCGGCGTGTAGCCGTTGAGCTTCTTTTAAATGTTTTACGCTTCTGTTGATTTACTGGGTTTTATTGTAAGGCATTTAGCCTAGAAACGGTCCGTTTTTAGGGAAAACTCTGTCCGTTTCGTCCCAAAATTTAAGTAATAAGTTAAGAAAACGTAGCGCTCTTGGCCCTAGGGGCTAGAGGCATGATAATTAATGGTATCAGAGCAAAGGTCCTGCGACCATAGGCCGTGACCTGAGTCTTGCATTTCATATAATCGCTTAGGAACACTTTGCGGTTATGTGACATATGTTGTGCTTTGTGTGTAAATGTGAGCTTTGTATGATCGTTGCTGCACTTAACTAGTTATGTATGGCTTGAGAAGGTCGATTGAGTAAAAGTGGCGAGTTGTGCGTTAGTATAGGAGTCAAATAGCTCTCCCCACACCTTCACGTGACGTTTTGAGTACTTCATTGGTATAATATGTTCCTAATGTACTAGCTAACTTCATTGATTGACTTATATGCCATCAAGGTAAACCGATCGAATAAAATATGAGCCGCATGTTAGATGTGAACCCAATTCACTTTCGTGTTCTTGTGTGAGCTAAGTTATGTTTTGAATGATAAATGTTTTCTTCATGCATTCTGATAAGACAATCGATAGTTAAAGCACGTCAATTTAGACTCAAGCGATTGAAAATCCTTTTCTAAGCTCGTCTTCGCCCCTAAAGTATGAGTTGCTCCTCGGGCCCCTTGATGGAGTGAGCAGACGTACTCAAAGGTTGGTAGAGAAGAAGTTCAAAATAGATCAGCTATTTTTCACCTTTAAAATCCGAAGTTTCGAAATGTTAATGTCTTTTCGCTGTCGAGTCAAGTTTTGCTTTACAATCTTTAGCTATGATAAACGAGCTTAGGTTTCCAAGTACATGCCATTGTACTATACGTGTCGAGATCGGTTGCTATAATTGATAATCCTGCTAAACGATATCTTTCCTTTATTTTTGAATTCTGAATTCCCTGAGTACATTAGGGGCTACTTTTGTATTCATACTTGAAGACTAAATGCTAATGGTAGGACCTCGTTAAACATTGCGTAGTGTACCTACTGTTTCCCTTCTTCGCCATTATTGCCTAAACCATGCATTACTTGTTCTTATATTTATTATATAGATTGTTATTCGTGAATGGGGTGACAATGTTTTGACTGAAATGAACCCGGATATACCTAGAAAGCATAAGGGAGAAAGAACCTGGCAGACTTTGGAATTGTACGTAGTAAACAATCCCTACCAAGGTGAGTGACATAAGCAGTAGGACTCCTATGATCACCTGTAGGATAGATGTACCTCATAAAACCTTAACGCGTACCTATAAGGCCATCGATGTGTTTGTGATCAATGCCAACAAAGTGAGGTTTTGCAATTGCTTGGCTTGAATTTGATTAAACATGTAACTGTATTAGGTAGAACGATTTGAATATATGCAGTTAGTTACACGACATGACTCTTGAATCGTTATGTACAGCCCATTGATACTGTTTTCTCGTGTTATAATTGGATTGGTTGAACTTGGTGTATGTAATGCGTGATTAGATGACAATAGAGCTACATTTATATGAATCACGTCTATCGAAATATGTATCTCATGTGTAAGAAAGTAGCATAGTAGAGCACTCAGGGTCATGTCATCATATATATTGACACTCACGCCCATTATGCACGGTTATTCAAGTGTCTTGTGAATGATTGGCTTAGTAAGTGCATACCTTGGTGTTTGCTTGACTTGAGTTGGATTTGGCATGTGACCTAGCTATCCAAACGATTTAACTCTCATGATTCGTAGCATGGTATGACCTTAGAGTCATCATTTACTTCCTATGAATTCCTTGGTTCCATGTTATAACTAAATAACGGCACACACGTATTTAAAGCATGATGAGGCGACCATAGAAACCCGCATTCATGTATTCTTGTTGTAGCATTCTTTCCTCAAGGTGTTCCTATCGACATGTTATGCTAGTTTGTGCTATTCATGGTTCTTAATCCTTAGTGCTCTGTTGTATACCCTACATGATGTCAATATGAATTCGAGTATTACCCCAAGCCCTTTCATTGTCAATGTGACGTAATATAATGTCTCTACTACCTTAAGTACGATGTGGTAGCTTCTTGATCAGTTGATTTTACCTCAGAGTGACATGATTTCTTCATGCCTTTGAATGAACTTGACTAAGTTAACTGCCTTCATATGACTTTAGCACGCCCTGTCTAAGTTGCCATGAATGAAGTTTAAAAGTTATTCGTGATTGAGGTAAAAACATAGAAATGCTGCTCACATATGCTTTCATTTTATAAAATTGCTTACCAAATGTATATTACCTGGTTTCATGTTACCTCCAATTCCTAAACTTGAGAATGCCGAATTGCTGATACTATGCAATACTATGTCATGTTATTATACTTAAATGATGTTATGTGATGCTATTATGCTTAAATGATACTATGTGGTGCTGTGTGACATTTTTGTTATCCTAAATGTGTTATAGGAGTCTCCATGTTAATCATTGTGATCCCCAAAGTGACTGAATTCATGTTATAGAATGAGACTACCAGTATATAACCTTGAAATGTCATCCTTCTGACTGTCATGCCTTTAGATGTCCACTTATAAGTGCATATGCATAGAGTTAGTGCTAGCCATGTGAACTGAGTCTAGATTATCGAAAATCTATGTTTCATTTTCAAAACAAACTCGCTATGGTTTTCCACGGCAACTCATGTGCCGCTCTTCGATGCGATTTGCCCTCGGCGCCTAAATAGAGTGAGTAGACACTTGAAGAGGATTGGCGAAGATGAGATTGGATACCATAAGCCATTTTCTTTCGATTTAAAAGAAGTAGTGTCTGCAAAATGAAATCTTTTGAAAACCTACCGCGTAAATCCTAGTTGTGTGCATGCATTCTAGGAAAGACCGAGCTCCGATTTAGAATTTCGAGGACGAAATTCTTTTAAGGGGGGAAGAGTGCAAGACCCACATTTTTTGTTTTCCGTTAAACTAACTGTATTACCTTTGTACATCATAAATTCGTATTTTTAACAACTATATGAGTTAAATGATTATCGATGTGCTTTTGGGAGCTATAATTTTATTAAAAAGGGATTATTATTATTGCTATTATTGATTTCAAAGTTAATTTGTGCTATTTGTGCCTTTAAATCATATAGATAATTTAATTTAGTCGTTATTCGATTTATTTAGTCGTTTCCTGAATACCATGAGGTTGTCAACCTTAGAAGTTATTCGATATTTAATAAATCGAACCTTTATATATTTGGGAATGAATAGTCGACAGAAGACCATACTAACGATTGGGTTTAGAATAGGAGGTTGCGAGATTGGACTGGCAATTTTAGTTGACTAAGATTTTAAACCCAAATAGAACAACCAAAAAAAAGGGAAAAGAATTCAAAAAGGGGGGGCAAAGCCTCTTCCCTTTCATGACACACACGCACGCGATAGGGGGGTGGTTCTCAACCCAGCCCACGACCTAACGCCAAGAGAGAGGGGAAGAGGGAGCCGACCGGCTAGGAGGCGCGACGGCGGCGGCGCAGCGCCACCCCGGTGTGCACGGTGGCACTCCGACCTCCTCGATGATAGCCGCAAGCCAAATAGTTAGAGAGAGAGAGAGAGAAGGGGGATGGCCGGCGACGATAATGGCGATGGTGGCACTGCCTCGGTGTGCGCAGCCAGCCCACGACCCCTAAGCCTAGCAGATGGAGGAGAGAGACGGAGATTGAGTGAGGGGAGAGAGAGGAGGACTCGAGGGTTTGGGTTTGAAACCCTCAACACTGCCACCCCAATTACCAGCGCGCCACCACCAAGACCGCCAACGTTGGCGGTTAGGGCCCGGTTTTGGCGACTGGAGCATGGCTAAGGGGAGAGGAAGGGGAGCAGTGCACTACTAGTTAAAGGAGGAGGAAGGGGCATGCAAAATGTAGTAGTAGCAGCATGAGGAACAAGGCCAGAAACCTAGCTTCAAGTCAGCCCAATCAACCAATTAATCGGGTCCTTAGCTTGGAATCCAGGTGGGTGTTTCTCGCCTCCTAAGTATTAGTAGTTTCGAAAGCGTTTTAACCCTTTAAGTTGCGATTCATGCTAAGTTTAGTTAGTTTATGCCTGAAAATGACTTTGGATCGTTAAATGTTAGTTTAGTTGATCTATGCTCGAAAGTAGCTTGAATCGATACATGTTAGTTTAGTTAGTTCACGCCTAAAAAGTTAGTTTGAAATGAATTATGAAGGTTTAGAATTGATGTATACAAGTTTAGTTAATTCAGAATCATTTATTGACTTCGAAATGAATTACAAATGTTTACGTTTAGTTAATTTATAATCGTTCAATAACTTCAAAGTAAACTTTACATGCTTAGAATCGTTACATATATGCTTAGTTAAATCATGATCGTTCAATAACTTCGAAATAAATGAACGCCCTGAATCGCATTATGCTTAAATGTCATAATTAGGCATGAATAGTAACTTTGTTATGATGAACAGAACCCTTGATTGATGTTTGCCTAATTGGTTAATGCATGCTTGAATAGTAATTTCCATATGATAAACGAACGCCTTGATGCCTGAATAGTAACTTCGTTATAATAAACGAAACCCTTGAATCGATGTTGCCTAACTAGTTGTTTTATGCCAAAATAGTAATTTGAAATGACATACGAGTGCCTCGATTTAATGCTTGTTTAATTTAGCCACTTAATGTCTGAATAGAAGTTTGAAATGGCATATGAACACCTCGAATGCGATAAGATTCATGTTTAATTAGTTAAGTTGGTTTGTTAAGGCATTATAGTTATAAATGTGGACGTGGTTTTATATATATATATATATATATATATATATATATGTATGTATGTATGTTTGCGGTAATGCACCGTTGGATAGTGCTGCTTGCTCAGGTGAGTGCATAAACCCTATCCCTTTTATAAGCTAACATGATAATGTGTTATGATTAATGAATTGAAAATTGAGATGGTAGTTGGATGGTTTGAGATAGAACTATGAGTGGTTCGAGGTTTTTGTGGTACGGTGCTTGTGAGGAGGGAGTTTGGGTTGTGAATTACCTGCAATCGGGTGGATTGCAAGGCCATGTGTGGCTCATTGTGTTGTTGAAATGATTATGAAGTGCTTGAATGTAATACGTGTAAATCCCTCCCCTTTTATATTATTAAGATGCATTATGCGTGTGAGTGTGGTGATTTGACAAAGAATGTTTCTCGTGTTTTCAAACTAATAATAGTCATGACTAATAGCAAGCAATGGCCTATTTTAGCTACACAAACATTATTTGGGAGTGAACTTATTTGAGCGGGGGAATCCCTAAAACGTTTTATAAAGGTGTGAGTTGTATGATAAGTGATTCTACCAGAAGAAACAACAAAGTTATTAGCCGTTATAGCCCATACGCTTTAAATTGGCTAAGATAATGTGCTGTGGACAATATGATATGAATTATGTTAGCCTAGGGGATAAGTCCTGGTATTAGGAAATCCTAGAAGACCCTGACGACGGTAATGTAATGGTTCGATATGTTATGTAGGCATCCAGGGAGTAAGAGCTTAAGCGTGAGCATTAGGCCTCACTATGGGGTTGAGAATAGATCTCACCCAATCAGCACCCTGTAATGATTTTATGCTAGATTTATTTTCCTAATGAGCAAAGAAAAGCAATTGGCACTTTGCCATTTTATATGTTTTGAAAGGAAACAAGGTTTTTACGAGCCCTAAGAGGCCATATGGAATGAGATATGAAAAGCTTGTAAGGGTCATTGTACGACCAATACGAAATGCAATCTCTTTTTAAAGAACAAGAGCCTTAAAAGGTTAAGAAAATGCTTTCAATGAAAGAAAAAAAGTTTTCAATGAATGCTATATGAAATTATTCCTAAGCATGGTTGAATGATGTGCATGTTCTGTACTTTTCCTATGAATGAAACGTGAATGAGATCTAAGTGAAGTAAGCTAATGAAAATAAAGCTTTATGTGAACATTTCAAGTATAACTTATGAATGAGATGCTAAGTAAGATACGGTCATGAAAAAGAAAGCCTTATTATCATATTTCATGCATACCCTATGAATGAGACTTGAAGCGTGTGTGCCTTATGTCTATCATATGAATGAAACGCCAAGAAAAGTATGCTTATGAAAAGAGATAAACTTATGTGCACACCATATAATGAGGTTTCATGCATAGTTTAAATGGAATGCTAAGAAGATGTGATTATGAAAAAGGAAGACCCCTATGCTTAGCCCTCGGTGCTCGCTTATGTGCTTATTGCTTGTTAGTAAAGGTACCTAGTCATTTAGGAACCTAGAAATGTGTTTGAGTGATTAAAATGAAGTTATTGGTTAGTAATCCTTGCATAAGGATTTAACGAATGCCTAATATGATAGTAAAGCATGAATACGCGATATGTGAGTAATATGAGTATTATTACCTGCAACGGTTTTGGTTTTAAGGGGGTTGGGAGACACTCACTGACCGTGTGATTGCTCATCCCACTACTCTTTCCCCTTTTTCCCCAGGTTTTCTTGTGACAGGAAGAAGTTGAGTCAACTATGTCAAGATGGAGTCTATTCTCGCTTGCAGGGTGTCATGTGTGCCTACTTACGTCTTTAATGAAGTCATGTAATGTATTCTTACTTTCTAAACACATGTAAACCAAGTGTTCTAGTTCATGTATTGTATCTGGTATAAAGGTCGCTCTGTATGGCGGTACGAGCCAACCATCTAATTAGTTAGATGTCTTCTTGGACAAAGTTAGTTATGATTTGGGATGTAAACCTTAATACTCTGGTTGTGTGAACCGTTGAGTTGCATCTTTTATTTCTTCTTCGTTAATGAGCTACTCTGTGTGGTGTGCTCCGAGCGGGTGGCTCGTTCAGTTATGAACTCCGGCATGTAGCCATTGAGCTTCTTTTAAATGTTTTACGCTTCCGATGATTTACAGGGTTGTATTGTAAGACGTTTAGCCTGGAAACGGTCAGTTTTTAGGGGAAATTCTATCCGTTTCGCCCCAGAATTTAAGTAAGAAGTTAAGAAAATGTAACGCGTCCCGCCCTAGCGGTTGGGGGTGTTACAGTTTTGCCCCGGAAATTAAGTAGGAAGTAAGAAAAACATAACGCTCCCGACCCTAGGGGCCGGAGGGGTGTTACAATATGTACATATATATATATATATATATATATATATATATATATATATATATATA
>JAKOGI010004968.1:0-18219 GCA_029747015.1 Carnegiea gigantea | reverse complement strand
TCCCTCCATCCCCTTGATTTAAAAGGGAAGCAAATCAATTAGGTAACCTTATTATGCCGGTTTAAGGATGAATAAATCATCCAAGTTTTGTTTAAGCATTGAAACTGCAGGGCAAGGGTTAATTCCAGCAGCTAACCTGCTTTTGTATGCTCAATTCATCAAGCATCCTCAAGGTTTAAGTCTAATATTTTTCGATGGATTTGAAGTTCAGAAGTCAGCTTTATAGCAAAACAACTTTCATCCAATTTGGACTTCATTTGCCGATTCAAATTAGCAATTAAACCTAAGGTGTCCAAACTGCCCAGCAGGACCAGATTATGCACGGTTTTGGTTACTCCATAACTCAAGCTATATGATGGCTTAAGTCTTGGAATTATACATTTTTGGAATCCTCATAATGTCTACTTTCAAGTCCAAGCATTAGTTTTCAATCATACCCACAAGAGGATAAGAGATCAAGGACTTTTCCCAAACCGGTCAGATTAGGCTCTAATCTGCACGGTAAAATGTTTAAGCCTAATTACCTTGCTTAAACATGTCATAACCTTGATTTCTTTGTTGGGGGGGTTTATACACACCCTAAGGTTTCCCCCCATGGCCTGAAAATGAAATCATGCCCACTTTTGGTTGGGTTTAAAGAAGCTAGAAAACCAGCCAGAAAACTATCTAGTGAACCCAGTTTAAGCATGAGGTGTTTTTCCTTCTCAAGTGGGTTTTCCCAGCTGCTTGGTTGCTTGCCTACATCACACCACGTCCAAGGCTGCTAGAAACACAATAATTTGCTGCTGAAGAAGCTTTGAAATGTGTGAACCAATGAGAAGACAAAGGAGAAAACAATACCATACAATCTGATTGGTTAGCCGAAAAGGAGAATGCAGTTTACGGCTGTCCAATGAGAATTCAGCAAGCATTCTGGTTGTATTAAGCTTAAGTATGAGTAGATTAATGTGTAATAAACATTAGCAATGTATTCCTTTATGTTTTGAAAGTAATTTAATTAAGATAACATTAGGTCAGCACACGGTTAGCCTAAACCGTGTGGATTAAGCATAGTTAATACCTTTCCTCACTAGGAGGGAAAGGTGAGGTACGTGCTTGCTTGTGTGGCTGCTTGCTAGATTGTTCTATTTAAGGAACACACAGCCACTTTGATAAAGATAACCAGATTTGAATCAAAACCCAAGTTAAGAGCTTTGTACTTTCGTGCTTGGGCACACTCCAAATACTAAACTTGCTTATCCTTAATTAGGCCGATTAAGGTGGTGTTCAAGTGAATTCTTAAGCTTGATTAAGTGGTGATATCTGTATCTTAATCATAGTTTAAGGGCCCTAAACTTGAGTTTGGTGGTGTTTCTGTATCCATTCTTCAGGTTTAGTTCTATCTCATTTGGTGTTTTATCTTAAGTGTTCAAAGAGAGTTAAAGTGAGTTTGCTAGCTTAATCTTGAGTTAGTAATTCTTAACTTTGATTCTTCTTTCCATTCCACACAACCATAACCCTTCTTACATCCATTTTCATGCTTGACCCAGACTAAAGGTATCCCTGTTGATTTAGCTTGCAACCCAAACACTAAGCCCATCTCAAACCGTGAAACACCACTAGGCTTGACGAACATGGCAGCAAGTTGGCACGGCCATACCGTGCTTATAGGCACGACCGTGCCTCCCTTGAACGTCTCCCTTTTGTCTTGATTTCACTTGCTAGCTTCGTGTACTTGGTAGCTTGCTACACTCTTCCTTCCATCCCTTGAGACATACATCAATTCACGTCAAATTCTCTTTGTTTTCTCATTTAGAATCACTTGATTCTAAGTTCCATTCCTCCCTCTCGTGTTTGTTGCCTCACAACCAGCATATTACGTGCCCCTTTTCCTTGGTTTCCCTTGATTGTATCCTCCATTGGTTTGCAAGCTTTCACTCTTGACTTGAGTTTTAGCTTGGACCCTCGGGACATACATCATATTTGGTATCAGAGCAAGTTTAGATCCTTGCCTGAACCCCACGCTCCCAAACTCAATCCAAACACACTCCCCAAAACACATCTGGATCTACCAGGAGTTTCAACATGAGCTTAGAAGAAAGATTTGATGCACTCATGAGACAACATGAGTTGATGTTCGGGGAAAGCCTAGTCCCTCCAAACAAAAGGTGTTCTAAGTGTCAAGGTCTTGGTCACGCACCCTCAGTCTGCCCCAACAAGGAAATAGTCACCTTGGCCAAATGGCAAGCAGCAATGGAGGAAGAAAATGAGGAGGAAAATGAATATAAACGTGATCATGAACTTGACGAAACTCAAGAGGAGGTCATGGAAGAGGCTAGAGAAGAAGAACTCTTAGTTTTCAGAAGAGTTCCAAGCCAACAAGAGGCAGTGCAAGATGAACCACCAAACCTTTCCCCCACTCCACTCACATCAAAACACTCAAGCCAAATTTCTGTCAATTCATTTCAGAACCATTACTAAAAGCTCCTAATTCTGAACTAAGAGCATATGAAGAAGTGGTTCGAAGCATGGTTGATGGAGGTCTGGTGGTCATCCCTCACTTCCAGAATGTTTAGGCAAGAACCAAAAATCAAAAACAAGCCTAGACATCAAAATATACCATGCTGTCGGGTCAGATTGCACTTAACCGTGAAATCTGGTTATGGTCACCTAATTTTTGGGGTGACTTAAGTCCTTAATTTTGGTGTTCTCATAAACCCTAGGATGTTAGGTTTCTAATAAAACAAGTTTCAACCTCATTGGAGTTCATTTTCTCATCCAAAACCTATGTTTAAGTCAAACTGCCCTGAAGACAGTTTACATCAAGATTTTACCCGGTTTTGGAGATTACATTTCTTAATATTCCATGAGGTTTAAGTGTCCAATTTTTGCATCCCTGAAAAGCTTAAGATCTTAGCTTTCATTTCCAATTGGAATTACCAGATTTGGAGTTCAATTGGTTAGTGAATTTAGCTAATTAGTAAACCTGTGCTGTTTTGGAGTCCAATCTGCACGGTTTGGGAAATCAGGCTGATTCACGGGGTAAATCACGTCCAAATGCTATGATTCAAAAACGAGGGTAAACTAGACATCTTGAGGTTTCCTTTCATGTAAGGAAAGCCAAGATTACTCAGCATTTGAGGTGTCAACCATGAAGCACAAATCACGGGAGAAACGGGCACCTAGATACCCGGTTGCTTAGCATGGTGGATTTCCCTCCTAGATGGGTTTGCTTGAGGTGTGTGCTTGCCCACTTGGTCATCTAGAGTGCTTGGTAAGCTGCCACTCAGCCACATAGAAGAATGGCACGTGGAAGCATGAAGAAGGCGACACATGGCAAGCTATGGACCGGCCACACTCAAACAACTTGGCAGCCATGCATTCATCCGCCTTTTGAGGTGGCAGCCGTGCATCCCTTACCTTCCTTGAAGGGAAATTGAGACAACAAGGTTTCTTAATGCTTAGGAAAGAGTTTAAGAAAGAAATCTTGTGTTTTGTAGCTTAAACTTTCAGCTTATGCATGTTTAAGCTTAAACCACGTGTAACTAAGCATAGGATTAGCTTAATAACTTTCCTTGCCTAGAAGGAAAGCCTTTTTTTCATGTATTCAAAGGCCTTATAAATGCCTTTGCTGCTCTTTTGTAAAATACAAGCTTGAGTATTGAAATTAAGAAAAGACTTTGTGTCTTGTGTTCCTCTCAAACACTTAACTTGCTTATCCTGAATTAGGCCGATTAAGGTGGTGTTCAAGTGAGTCTTAATCATTGATTAGGCGGTGTATCTGTATCCTAATCAAAGATTAAAGGCCCTAAGCTAGGTGATTGGTGGTGTATCTTATCTAATCACAAAGCTTAGAACTATCCCAAACACATTGAATTCACTTAAAGTTCATAAAGCTAGCTCTTGGATTCCTTAAACCATAAGCTCTCTTTTGTGTTCTAATCGGTGAACTTCTCATTCTTTTCATTCCACACATTTCCTACCCTTTCTCATACTCTTTTCAAGCTTAATCAAGGCCAAGACTTCTTGCTTTGATTCAGTTTTTAGCCCAAACACAAAACCCCTTCAAACCGTGAGAAATCACAAACTTTAGGCGTGAAGGGCAGAAGTTTGGCACGGCCACACCGTGTCCTTAAGCACGACCGTGCCCCCTTTGGTTCGTGAGTTTTCCACTTGTTTTTGTTGTATTCTTGTTGTAAGTTAGCTTGGGTTGTTCCTTCCCTTGAGACTTACATCAATTTTTGCATCAGAGCAAGTTCATCCTTGTCTGGAACCTACCACACGCCTTTCCCAGCTTATCTCTGAATCCGAAACTCAAACACAATCCTGTTCATCCAAACTTCCAACATGAGTTCTAGCATGACCATGGAAGAGAAACTTGAAGCAATGGCCAAGCAGATGCATGAAATCTCTATATCCAATCAAGAACTTAAGGCTTGAAATGAGTACTTGAGAAAACAGCTTGGAGATAACATGAAACAAAAACAAAAGCTTTAAGAGGGAAGTGAGGGAATAGGAACGCATTACGGAAGTGAAAAGGAAGCTAGCAATGCGTTATCTTTCTCTGAAGATGATGTACCATTCGAAAGGACGAGAAGAAGAGCACGGCCTACTTTCAACTCAAACGATTTCAAAGTTGAAATTTCTAAGTTTGAGGGTAAGCTTGACCCAGATGAGTTCCTTAAATGGTTACAAACGGTTGAGCAGATTTTCGAGTACAAGGAGATTCCAGAGGATCAGAAGGTGAAATTGGTTGCTCTTAGACTGAGAAAATATGCCTCCTTATGGTGGACAAACCTCAAAGCTAAGAGAACTAGAGAAAGGAAGAGCAAGATCAATACTTGGGAAAAATTGAAATCTAAGATGAAGGCACGGTTTGTGCCATCCACTTATGTCCAAGACAACTACATGCTCTTTTATCATCTCACTCAAGGCAAAATGAATGTGGATGATGTAAAGGTCAATGGGTATGAATACACACACCAACCTCACACCAAAGAAGACCAAAACTCAAGAATGCTCACGGACTGAAGTGGCACGGCCGTGCTAAGAGGCACGGGTACACCTGATGTATATGAGAGTCCAAAGTGACCAAATTCAAAGAATAAGGTTAGGATGTAGGAGTGATGAAGGAGCGAAGGTAAAGGTGAAGGGAGGATAAATCAAGACTTTGGTTTGAGATAATCCCACTTGGGAGCCACGCAAGTCTTAGTCTTGGGCTATTCTTTTTACCCAATCTAGGATATAGAAGATTCACCACCTAGGAGAGCAAAAAGAACCTAGAGCACCACTTAAGGTAGCCAACCTTAAGATATAGAATTAGGATTTCAAGCAAGCACACTAGAGAACACTCAAGGGCTTAGAATTACTTTGAAATTGGAGTACACGCTGATGATCCCTCAACCCACATGCCTAGCCCCTTTTATAGTAGAGAACAACACAAATGAAAGGGCATAAGTTACAAGAAATAAACATAGGGCACACCAAAGGACACATTAATGTGTCGGTTACAAATAATCATGGGGAAGGGGAAAAGATGAGTTCCTTGAGATGCCACAACTCCTTGGCTGCATAAATTACATTAACCCCCTGGTATAAGAAGGGTCTCACGACCAAATGCAACTGAAAAGGTTCATGAACCGAATGGGAACACCAAACATCCTCCTTCTTTAATGCACTCACACCCTTGCAGCAGCTCTGACTTTGGACGGCCATATCTCGCGATTTACTAGGCTAAATTGTGTGATTTTGGGCTTGTTGGAAAGCCCTAGATGTGTAGTTTCCAGGAAGCAGAAGTTTTCCCAATTTGGACCAGCCGTTTGAAATATATAGCCCAAATAATGAAGACTGCTCAGACTGGCTTGCGCTTGGACATTGGGCCTTTGAGGTCTCTTGTTACCCAACCAAATGAGATCCAATTTAAGCATGGTTGGACTTATTAGAAAGCTAACATCTTAGGCTAAAATATTATTATGTGGGCCCTCAAGCCGTGGGTCCACCAAATCTTGCACAAAACAAGTAACAAAGACCGGGTTATGATTGAATGAATCCGGCGCCAACTTATCGGGCATTGCCACGGTTGTTCTGCAAAGTTTAGCCACTTCCTTGACCCCCTTGAGCTTAGTAGGGTCTTCCTTGAGCTGAGAAAAGAGCGTAGGAGAGTGGGCTTGATGGTCTCCAACATTGAAATGCAAGGTACTCTTGATCCCCATTTGGAAAACCCGTTTGGAAAAGGCACTTTGAAGTTCAAATAGAACTCCATAAAGTGTCTTTTGTCATGAAATTCAAATATTGGAGCCAAAGAGGAGCCTTGCCATGCATGAACTTGTTTGAAACTTACCTCCCTTGAAGTTGAGTTTAAAGAATGAGAATGATCCCCTTGAAAATATACATCAACACCGTGCTATATTGCTGCCCCAAAAACTAGAATTGCCTATTTTTACCCGATTTGAGAGCTTTTCAACTCTAGCTGGTTTTCTAGCTTTTTGGTGAAGTGGACATGGCGGAAATGGATGTGAATGATAGTAGAAAGAGTGGAGTAATGAGGGGAAATGATGAACACGATTAGTGGAAGTGATTACCTTGAACAATCAAACAAGCAACTTTACTAATGAACCGTGTGGGATGAACTGGGATGAGATAAGACTAAACCCTTGGATTGGATACAGAAATCACCACCAACCTTTGAGTTTAGGGCCCTTAATCTTGATTAAGATACAGAATCACCACTTAATCAAGGTTAAGACTCACTTGAACACCACTTAGTTTGGCCTAAACTAAGATAAGCAAGCAAGAGTTTTGGAGAGAAAGCCTCAAATGCTCTCTACGGTTTTCATTCAACAAAAACTGAAGTGTTTACCATATGGTCGTAACTTGCCTTTTGTTACTTGCCTCACAACATTTCCTAATCGGCAAGCAAGCTAGCAAGCACCTCACTTTACCCTCCTAGGGAGGAAAGGTGTTAATTAGCTCTAATTGCCACGGTTAGAGCTAATCGGTTACAAGCATGCTTAAGGCTAATCAAAATACACTTAAACCATCAAAGAAAGCAAGACAAATGAATACTACAACATAATTAACTTGTCCTTAAACTCAATCAGCTTCAAAGGCAGCAAAAGGACCATGTGCTCAGCCGAAAAGTGGTTTCCCCTTTACGGCTAGCCAATAGCAAGGAAGGAACATCTTCCCTTGTCTCTCCCTTCTCATTGGCCATTCTTTTCAAGGTTGCAGCTAATGATTGTCGCCTTGGGGTGTGTGCCCAGCCTTGGAAGACGTACCAACTCAGTTGAAGAGGAGGAAACCCACCGGTGGAGGTAAAATAAAACCGTGACACCAAACCGGGTTCAAGGGCAGTTTTGTACCCGGTTTTCAGACCAAGTTTAACCAAAGTAAAAGTGGGTATGATATGGATTTTAACCGTGGGGGGGAAGTTCAAGGTGTGTAGAAATGATGTACCTGTCGAGGGTCCAGGCTAATACTCAAGTTAAGAGTGAAAGCTTACAAACCAAGGTAGATACAATCAAGGAAAAACCAAGGAAAGTGGACACACAATATGATGGTTGTGAAGCATCAAACATGTGAGGGAGGAATGGAACTTAGAATCAAGTGATTCTAAATGAGAAAACAAAGATAATTTGATGTGAATTGATGAATGTCTCAAGGGATGGAAGGAACCAAGCAGCAAGCTACCAAGTACACGAAGCTAGTAAGTGAAATCAACACAAAATGGAGACGTTCAAGGGAGGCACGGTCATGCCTATAAGCACGATATGGTCGTGCCAACTTGCTGCCATGTTCGTCAAGCCTAGTGGTGTTTCACGGTTTGAGATGGGCTTAGTGTTCGGGTTGCAAGCTAAATCAAAAGGGATACCTTTAGCCTGGGTCAAGCATGAAAATGGATGTAAGAAGGGTTATGGTTGTGTGGAATGGAAAGAAAAATCAAAGTTAGGAATTACTAACTCAAGATTAAGCTAGCAAACTCACTTTAACTCTCTTTGAACACTTGAGAGAAAACACCAAATGAGATAGAACTAAACTTGAAGAATGGATACAGAAACACCACCAAACTCAAGTTTAGGGCCCTTAAACAATGATTAAGATACAGCTATCACACGTAATCAAGCTTAAAGACTTCACTTGACCACCACCTTAACGGCCAAAATTAAGGGATAAGCAAGATAAGTATTGGAGTGTGCCTAAGCACCGAAAGCACAATTGCTCTCAACTTTTAGTTGATTTCAAATCTGATATATCTTACAAGGGGGGGGCCGTGTGCCTTTAAATAAGCAAGCTAGCAGCCACACAAGCACACACCTCACCTTTCCCTCCTAAGGAGGAAAGGTATTAAGAGCTAAACAAGCTGATTTGTGCTATTCTAAAATACAAGCTTGTTTAAACTAGTCTAATACATTCTAAACATGAAGTAAAACATTATTAATACTTATTATACATTAATCTACTCATAAACAAAGCTTAAACATGCTGATTTGCTTGCTGAATTCCCATTGGATAGCCGTAAAGTGTCTTCCCCTTTTCGGCTCACCAATCAGATTGCATGGTGCTGTTTTCTCCTTTGTTTTCTCATTGGTTCACACGTTCCAAAGCCTTCTCAGCAGCAAATTATTGTGTTTCTAGCAAGCCTTGGACGTCGTGTGATGTAGGCAAGCAACCAAGCAGCTAGGAAAACTCACTTGAGAAGGAAAAACACCTCATGCTTAAACCGGGTCGTGCTGGCAGAATGCAGGGTCTGATTGCAGGCCACGTTTCCCAGGGTAAACGTGGTCATAACTTGTCTTGCCACACATGGTTGGAAATCTTAAGAAGTCCTCTAACAGCTGCAAGTGGAATTACTCAATTTGGAGTTCATTTGCCTGATGAAAATATCAAAATGGCTGGGCTCATCTGAACTGAGTCTCAGTCTGCACGGTTTGGAAGATTGACCTGGTTCTTCATCTTCCACTTGACTTAACTTGCTTTTATCACTTGGACCACATAGCTAACATCTTGGGGACCAAAAATATGTAAAAATACAAGACTTATACCAAAATATAGCGTAAGAAATGAAAAGAACAAAACTGGATACTTTCTGACCCTGCTGGACAGTTTGTATATCTTGGGTTTATTAGCTAATTTGAGAGGGCAAATGAAGTCCAAATGGGATGAAACTTTTTTTGTTGCAAAGCTGACTTCTTTAACTTTAATCCCAACACAAAATATTGGACTTAGACCTTAAACGGTTTGACGTTATTAACCTCTCAAAACCAGGTTTCCTGCTGAAAACAAACCTGACCTGCTGTTTTAGGTCCTTAAACAAAACAAGGATGAATTATTCACCCTTTAATCACCAAAATAAAATTACCTAGCTTGATTTGATTTTTTAAATCAAAGGGCATGGAGGGATCTCCATCATCCTCCCCTTGTTAAAAAGATTTGTCCTCAAATCAATTTAGGTAATTTCCTCCACTTCTTGATTCATTGTATGGCTGAAACAGAATCAACCATTCGAATAACTTGCCTTTGACCTTGGAGGCTCTCTTCTCTCCATGTCCCTTGCTGATTTGGATGTTGTATATGGGGGACTCTTTAAACATGTCATGAACCACTTCCTCACTTACTCTTAATTCAAGATTAGGAGTTGTAAGTAATGGCCTTGAATGCTTTTGACAGAAGGGTTGTTTGAGTGCTTTGGGTGGGGGTGGAGTGGGTGAAAGTTTTGATGGTTCACCAAAAGGAATGAAAGGATGGTTATGATGGTTCTTGTCTTTTGGTGGATGGTGGATGACTAAGGTAAGTATTTCACCTTCTTCCGCCTCAAGCTTTTTCTCTTCAAATGTATTCCCATCTTTCTCTTCTCGATCCTCCTTTTCTTCCTCCTTGATTTCCTCTTGTTCATCTTCATGTTCATCAAACTTGGGAGGTAAGTTGATGGTAACCTCATTAACTTTGTGACTTTGATCTGTCTCTGGTGAAACAAAGGGCTGATTGGATTTTCTTCTTTCTTCAAACCAGAGGGCGAGTAGATCAAGTTCTCTTTCTTGCTGTTGCATTTCCGAGTTTATTTCTTGTGTTCTGAGGTTAAATGCTTCAAGCTGTTTTTGTAGTTTGAGGATTTTTCTAAGGGACATATCTTTCCCAATTCTCATTGCGAAAGTGGGTGTTTTGAGGGAATGAATTTGGATTTGTGTTTTGAGGAGCTTTGGGCGTGTGGATGGTGTGGGTTTCAGGCCAAGTTCTGAACTTGCTCTGATACCAAATATGATGTACCTGCCGAGGGTCCAGGCTAATACTCAAGTTAAGAGTGAAAGCTTACAAACCAAGGTAGATACAATCAAGGGAAAACCAAGGAAAGTGGACACATAATATGATGGTTGTGAAGCATCAAACATGGGAGGGAGGAATGGAACTTAGAATCAAGTGATTCTAAATGAGAAAACAAAGAGAATTTGATGTGAATTGATGTATGTCTCAAGGGATGGAAGGAACCAAGTAGCAAGCTCCCAAGTACACGAAGCTAGCAAGTGAAATCAACACAAAAGGGGGACGTTCAAGGGAGGCACGGTCGTGCCTATAAGCACGGTATGGCCGTGCCAACTTGCTGCCATGTTCGTCAAGTTTAGTGGTGTTTCACGGTTTGAGATGGGCTTAGTGTTTGGGTTGCAAGCTAAATCAAAAGGGATACCTTTAGCCTGGTTCAAGCATGAAAATGGATGTAAGAAGGGTTATGGTTGTGTGGAATGGAAAGAAGAATCAAAGTTAGGAATTACTAACTCAAGATTAAGCTAGCAAACTCACTTTAACTCTCTTTGAACACTTGAGATAAAACACCAAATGAGATAGAACTAAACTTGAAGAATGGATACAGAAACACCACCAAACTCAAGTTTAGGCCCTTAAACTATGATTAAGATACAGATATCACCACTTAATCAAGTTTAAGACTTCACTTGAACACCACCTTAATCGGCCAAAATTAAGGATAAGCAAGCTAAGTGGTTGGAGTGTGCCTAAGCACCGAAAGCACAATGCTCTCAACTTTTAGTTTGATTCAAATCTGGTATATGTTACAAGGGGGCGTGCAAGCTCTTTAAATAGAGCTAAGCTAGCAAGCAAGCACACACACAAGCACCTTGACCTTTCCCTCCTAAGGAGGAAAGGTATTAAGAGCTAAACAAGCTGATTTGTGCTAATCTAAAATACAAGCTTGCTTAAACTAGTCTAATACATTCTAAAAATGAAGTAAAACATTATTAATACTTATTACACATTAATCTACTCATAAACCAAGCTTAAACATGTTGATTTGCTTGCTGAATTCCTATTGGACAGCCGTAAAGTGCCTTCCCCTTTTCGGCTAACCAATTAGATTGCATGGTGCTGTTTTCTCCTTTGTTTTCTCATTGGTTCACACGTTTCAAAGCCTTCTCAGCAGCAAATTATTGTGTTTCTAGCAAGCCTTGGACGTGGTGTGATGTAGACAAGCAACCAAGCAGCTGGGAAAACCCACTTGAGAAGGAAAAATACCTCATGCTTAAACCAGGTTGTGCTGGCAGAATGCAGGGTCTGATTGCAAGCCACGTTTCCCAGGGCAAACGTGGTCATAACTTGTCTTGCCACACATGGTTGGAAAGCTAAAGAAGTCATCTAACAGTGGAATTACTCAATTTGGAGTTCATTTGCCTGATGAAAATATCAAAATGGCTAGGCTGGTGTGAACTGAGTCTTAGTCTGCACGGTTTGGAAGATTGACCTGGTTCTTCATCTTCCACTTGACTTAACTTGCTTTTATCACTTGGACCACATAGCTAACATCTTGGGGACCCAAAATATGTAAAAATACAAGACTTATACTAAAATATAACTTAAGAAACGAAAAGAACAAAACCGGGTACATTCTGACCCTGCTGGGCAGTTTGTATATCTTGGGTTTATTAGCTAATTTCAGAGGGCAAATGAAGTCCAAATGGGATGAAACTTTTTTTGTTGCAAAGCTGACTTCTTGAACTTTAATCCCAATGCAAAATATTGGGCTTAAACCTTAAAGGGTTTGACGTAATTAACCTCTCAAAACCGGGTTTGCTGCTGAAAACAAACCTGACCTGCTGTTTTATGTCCTTAAACAAAACAAGGATGAATTATTCACCCTTTAATCACCAAAATGAATTACCTAGCTTGATTTGACTTTTTTAAATCAAAGGGCATGGAGGGATCTCCATCATCCTCCCCTTGTTAAAAAGATTTGTCCTCAAATCAATTTAGGTAATTACCTCATCTTCTTGATTCATTGTATGGCTGAAACAGAATCATCCATTCGAATAACTTGTCTTTGCTCTTGGAGGTTCTCTTCTCGTCAAGTCCCTTGCTGATTTGGATGTTGTATATGGGGGACTCTTTGAACATGTCATAAACCACTTCCTCACTTGCTCTTAATTCAAGATTAGGAGTTGTAAGTAATGGCTTTGAATGCTTTTGACAGAAGGTTTGTTTGAGTGCTTTGGGTGGGGGTGGAGTGGGTGAAAGTTTTGATGGTTCACCAAAAGGAATGAAAAGATGGTTATGATGGTTCGTGTCTTTTGGTGGATGGTGGGTGACTAAGGTGAGTATTTCACCTTCTTCCACCTCAAGCTTTTTCTCTTCAAATGTATTCCCATCTTTCTCTTCTCGATCCTCCTTTTCTTCCTCCTTGATTTCCTCTTATTCATCTTCATGTTCATCAAACTTGGGAGGTAAGTTGATGGTAACCTCATTAACTTTGTGACTTTGATCAATCTCTGGTGAAACAAAGGGCTGATTGGATTTTCTTCTTTCTTCAAACCAGAGGGTGAGTAGATCAAGTTCTCTTTCTTGCTGTTGCATTGCCCAGTTTATTTCTTGTGTTCTGAGGTCAAATGCTTCAAGCTCTTTTTGTAGTTTGAGGATTTTTCTAAGGGATCAATCTTTCCCAATTCTATTGCGGAAAGTGGGTTTTGAGGAATGAATTTGGATTTGTGTTTTGAGGAGCTTTGGGCGTGTGGATGGCGTGGGTTTCAGGCCAAGTTCTGAACTTGCTCTGATACCAAATATGATGTACCTGCCGTGGGTCTAGGCTAGAACTCAAATTAAGAGTGAAAGCTTACAAACCAAGGGAGAATACAATCATGAGAAAACTAAGGAAAGTGGCACATAATATGTTGGTTGTGAGGCAACAAACATGTGAGGGAGGAATGGAACTTTTTCAAAGGAAGTTTAATGTAATTTGATGTATATCTCAAAGGATGAATGGAACCAAGTTACAAGCTACCAAGAATATAAAGCAACCAAGTGAAAACCACACGGATTAGGTGTGGCACGGTCGTGCCTTTAGGCACGGGCAGGCCGTGCCACTTTTCTGGTTTGTGACACCATGTTTCTCACTTTTGCACGGTTGAGTCTGGTTTGAGGTTTGTGATGGAAGCTAGACTATTAGAGGTAGTCTAAGCCTTGAATAAGCATGGGGATAGATATATGAGTGGCTTGTAAATGAGAGAAAGTGGGAGAGAAGCAAAGTTAAGATTCACTAACTCCAAATTAAAGCTAGCAAACTCACTTTAGCTCTCTTTGAATCCTTGAGTATAAACACCAAATGAGATAGAGCTAAACTTGAAGAATGGATACAGAAACACCACCAAACTCAAGTTTAGAGTCTTTAATCTTGGATTAAGATACAGAAACACCACTTAATTCAAGATTAAAACCTACTTGATCACCACCTTAATTGACTAGATTAAGGATAAGCAAGTTGGAATTTGTTTGCACTAAGGGATGAAAGCACAAAGCTCTCAAAGAGGTTTTTAACTCAAATCTCACTGGTTTTTGCCTTGGCCGTGTGTCCTCTAAATAGGCAGCAAAATAACCAAAGTAAGTAAGCAACTTACACAAGTACCTCTACGCGTTCCTTCCTGGGTAGGAAAGGTATTAGGCCTAATTACACCCGGTTATGCTAACCGGTTTTGTTAATCTTCCTTAATGCTAAACAAAAGGAAAGCAAGTAGCCATGTGCAAGCCGAAAAGTGGCCATCCCCTTTACGGCTAGCCAATGAGAATCAAGGGAGCACCTTCTTTGTCTTCCAATGAGATTCAAGAGACAAGCCTTCTTGCAGCCCTTCCTTCATTGGTTGTTGTCTTCCCTAGGTTGCCTTGGACGTGTGCCAAGCCTTGGAAGGTGTGCCACTCAGCTGAAGAGAAGGAACCCTTTGGAGAAGGAAAGCTGCTTGCTGCTGTAAACTGTAATGTGCTGGCAGCTTACAGGGTCGATTTGCAGGCCATGTATTCCTGGGCAAACGTGGTCATAACTTGCGTTGCCGCACATGGATGGAAAGCTTGAGAAGTATTCTAACAGCTCCAAGTGGAATTACTCAATTTGGAGTTCATTTGCCTGATGAAAACGTTAAAATGGCCAGACTGGTCGGAACCGGGTCTCAGTCTGCACAGTTTTGGGAGATTGACCTGGTTCTTCATCTTCCACTTGACTTAACTTGCTTTTATCACTTGGACCACATAGCTAACATCTTAGGGACCCAAAATATGTAAAAATACAAGACTTAAACCACCATTAAGCTTATGGAATCAAATAACCAAAACCGGGTATGTTCTGGTTTAAACTGGGCAGTTTGTATATCTGGGGTTTATTAGCTAATTTGAGAGGGCAAATGAAGTCCAAATGGGATGGAACTTTTTTTTTTTGCGAAGCTGACTTCTTAAGCTTTAATCCCAATGCAAAATATTGGACTTAAACCTTAAAGGGTTTGACGTAATTAACCTCTCAAAAACCGGGTTTGCTGTGAAAACAAACCTGACCTGCTGTTTTAGGTCCTTAAACAAAACAAGGATGAATCATTCATCCTTTAATCACCAAAATAAAATTGCCTAGCTTTGATTTGATTCTTTAAATTAAAGGGCATGGAGGGGTCTCCATCATCCTCCCCTTGTTAAAAAGATTTGTCCTCAAATCAATTTAGGTAATTACCTCCTCTTCTTGATTCATTGTATGGCTGAAACAAAATCAACCATTCGAATAACTTGCCTTTGCTCTTGGAGGCTCTCTTCTCGTCAAGTCCCTTGCTGATTTGGATGTTGTATATGGGGGACTCTTTAAACATGTCATGAACCACGTCCTCACTTACTCTTAATTCAAGATTAGGAGTTGTAAGTAATGGCCTTGAATGCTTTTGACAGAAGGTTTGTTTGAGTGCTTTGGGTGGGGGTGGAGTGGGTGAAAGTCTTGATGGTTCACCAAAAGGAATGAAAAGATGGTTATGATGGTTCTTGTCTTTTGGTGGATGGTGGGTGACTAAGGTGAGTATTTCACCTTCTTCCGCCTCAAGCTTTTTCTCTTCAAATGTATTCCTATCTTTCTCTTCTCGATCCTCCTTTTCTTCCTCCTTGATTTCCTCTTGTTCATCTTCATGTTCATCAAACTTGGGAGGTAAGTTGATGGTAACCTCATTAACTTTGTGACTTTGATCTATCTCTGGTGAAACAAAGGGCTGATTGGATTTTCTTCTTTCTTCAGACCAGAGGGCGAGTAGATCAAGTTCTCTTTCTTGCTGTTGCATTTCCCAGTTTATTTCTTGTGTTCTGAGGTCAAATGCTTCAAGCTCTTTTTGTAGTTTGAGGATTTTTCGAAGGCACATATCTTTCCCAATTCTCATTGCGAAAGTGGGTGTTTTGAGGGAATGAATTTGGATTTGTGTTTTGAGGAGCTTTGGGCGTGTGGATGGTGTGGGTTTCAGGCCAAGTTCTGAACTTGCTCTGATACCAAATATGATGTACTTGCCGATGGTCCAAGCTAGAACTCAAATTAAGAGTGAAAGCTTACAAACCAAGGGAGAATACAATCATGAGAAAACTAAGGAAAGTGGCACATAATATGTTGGTTGTGAGGCAACAAATATGTGAGGGAGGAATAGAACTTAGAATCAAGGGATTCTAAGTGAAAATCAAAAGGGAGTTTGATGTAATTTGATGTATATCACAAGGGATGAATGGAACCAAGTTACAAGCTACCAAGATTATGAAACAACCAAGTGAAAACCACACGAATAGGTTTGTGACACCATGTTTCTTACTTTTACACGGTTGAGCATGGTTTGAGGTTTGTGATGGAAGCTAGACTATTAGAGGTAGTCTAAGCCTTGATTAAGCATGGGGATGGATATGTGAGTGGCTTGTAAATGAGAAAAGGTGGAAGAGAAGCAAAGTTAAGATTCACTAACTCCAAATTAAAGCTAGCAAACTCACTTTAACTCTCTTTGAATCCTTGAGTATAAACACCAAATGAGATAGAGCGAAACTTGAAGAATGGATACAGAAACACCACCAAACTCAAGTTTAGAGTCTTTAACCTTGGATTAAGATACAGAAACACCACTTAATTCAAGATTAAAACCTACTTGATCACCCCCTTAATTGACTAGATTAAGGATAAGCAAGTTGGAATTTGTTTGCACTAAGGCATGAAAGCACAAAGCTCTCAAAGAGGGTTTTAACTCAAATCTCACTGGTTTTTGCCTTGGCCGTGTGTCCTCTAAATAGGCAGCAAAATAACCAAGCTAAGTAAGCTCTTACACAAGTACCTCTAGCTTTCCTTCCTAGGTAGGAAAGGTATTAGGCCTAATTACCCCCGGTTATGCTAACCGGTTTTGTTAATCTTCCTTAATGCTAAACAAAGTGTATTAATCTAACTAGGAAAGCAAGACAAATGACTAATACAACTTGATTAATTTGGCCTTAAACATAATCAGCTTCAAAAGACAGCAAGCAGCCATGTGCAAGCCGAAAAGTGGCCATCCCCTTTACGGCTAGCCAATGAGAATCAAGGGAGCACCTTCTTTGTCTTCCAATGAGATTCAAGAGACAAGCCTTCTTGCAGCCCTTCCCTCATTGGTTGTTGTCTTCCCCAGGTTGCCTTGGACGTGTGCCAAGCCTTCGAAGGTGTGCCACTCAGCTGAAGAGAAGGAAACCCTTTGGAGAAGGAAAGTTGCTTGCTGCTGTAAACTGTAATGTGCTGGCAGCTTACAGGGTCGATTTGCAGGCCATGTATTGCAGGGTAAACGTGGTCATAACTTGCATTGCCACACATGGATGGAAAGCTTGAGAAGTCTTCTAACAGCTCCAAGTGGAATTACTCAATTTGGAGTTCATTTGCCTAATAAAAACGTTAAAATGGCCAGACTGGTCTGAACCGGGTCTCAGTCTGCATAGTTTTGGGAGATTGACCTGGTTCCCCATTTTCCACTTGACATAACTTGATTTTATCACTTGGACCATGTAGCTAACATCTTGGGGAATCACAAAATGTAAAAATACAAGACTTAAACCACCATTAAGCTTATGGAATCAAATAACCAAAACCGGGTATGTTCTGGTTTAAACTGGGCAGTTTGTATATCTGGGGGTTATTAGCTAATTTGAGAGGGCAAATGAAGTCCAAATGGGATGAAACTTTTTTTGTTGCGAAGCTGACTTCTTAAGCTTTAATCCCAATGCAAAATATTGGACTTAAACCTTAAAGGGTTTGACGTAATTAACCTCTCAAAACCGGGTTTGCTGCTGAAAACAAATCTGACCTGCTGTTTTAGGTCCTTAAACAAAACAAGGATGAATTATTCACCCTTTAATCACCAAAATGAAATTACCTTGCTTGATTTGATTTTTTAAATCAAAGGGCATGGAGGGATCTCCATCATCCTCCCCTTGTTGAAAAGATTTGTCCTCAAATCAACTTAGGTAATTACCTCCTCTTCTTGATTTATTGTATGGCTGAAACAGAATCAACCATTCGAATAACTTGCCTTTGATCTTGGAGGCTCTCTTCTCTTCATGTCCCTTGCTGATTTGGATGTTGTATATGGGGGACTCTTTAAACATGTCATAAACCACTTCCTCACTTACTCTTAATTCAAGATTAGGAGTTGTAAGTAATGGCCTTGAATGCTTTTGACAGAAGGTTTGTTTGAGTGCTTTGGGTGGGGGTGGAGTGGGTGAAAGTTTTGATGGTTCACCAAAAGGAATGAAAAGATGGTTATGATGGTTCTTGTATTTTGGTGGATGGTGGGTGACTAAGGTGAGTATTTCACCTTCTTCCGCCTCAAGCTTTTTCTCTTCAAATGTATTCCCATCTTTCTGTTCTCGATCCTCCTTTTCTTCCTCCTTGATTTCCTCTTGTTCATCTTCATGTTCATCACACTTGGGAGGTAAGTTGATGGTAACCTCATTAACTTTGTG
>JAKOGI010004967.1:0-15000 GCA_029747015.1 Carnegiea gigantea | reverse complement strand
AGCATACAAGTCAGCTAAATTTCATAATTAGTACCTTAAGATGCCCTTTTTCAAGACATTTAAATCCTTTTAAACACAAGGAGAAGTTATATAAAAACCAATGCCTTAAAACGTTTTTGAACTCACTTTTAGTTCGACCATTCAGTTGAATCACTCACTGAATAGTTCGACGATTTAGGATTTCTTTTAGGCTATAAACATCTTCATAAACTATCATGCAATTGATAAGTATTCAAAAACATTCGCAATCATGAAAGCAAGCTTTCTAAATGACCCTTCTTTCAAAAAAAGTCTAAAATTTCAAGAATTGGTCACATAGTGTCACGCAGCACATTGGGGGGAAAAGGGTTCGCACGTAGCACATTCACATGCTTCATAGCACAACTTGGCAGAATCTACTCAATAAGCCACACATGGCCTCGCAATCCACACAATTGCGGAATTCACAACCCAGACTCCCTCTTCACACAACACCGACCACAAGAACCTCAAATTTTTTATTAGTTCCACCTCAAACCATCCACTACTAAGCTCGGTTCAATATTGACATGCACAAACCAATAATACATAGAATGATCATATATTGGCATAACGTTCATGCTTAATAACCAACATAGAGTTTAAGTGTACTAACCGATGTAAAAGAGACTTTAAAGTGATATTTTGCTTTCTATTTCGCAAACCAATATCCACAAGCATAATATTCCATTGTAATTACTACGAATAGACTATTAATCATGCCCAAACTGATTTAGCCATAACATTTAGACATAATTCAATTCATTCTATAATTACTTCAATTAGCATCCTCAAGCTTCAAAACAGAATTTAGGTACAATAAACTGATGCAATAATAGCACTAAGGCGACATTTTACACTTTTCTACAATCTCCAAAGTTACCGGTTAAAACTCAACATGCGAATAACCCAAAATCAGTAATATGTTTATGATTTGTCAACCTTGATTCTAATTTCACCCAAACTGATTTCTAAACTCAGAATTAACATGCACTAACTAAATTTAGTTAAAATCATTAAAAATAGTAATAATTAGGAGTAACGAAATCCCCACCTCAAATCCAAGCTAGACGTTCGTTCGAAGCTGCTGGCTCGACTCTAGGTGTTCGAGCAGCACCAACCCTTCGGCTCTTACTCACCACGTGTGGATAGAACCCAAACCGTGCCCAAATCGTGCAAATCAAATCTCAAGTTCAACCCAACTCTCACTCACTGACTTGAATTTCAGATGGATTCCTGAGGCTATAAATTTGTCCCCATAGAGGTTTCGAAGCAATTAACAACTAGAATGCATTGCTGAGCTTTTACAAGTATTTGGGCTCTCAAATTCATGCTCAAACGCACTGAAAATGTGGCGGGTTCTCTCGATTTACCCAGATTTCGCACCAGGTGAAGGCCAGCACGTGGGGGAGGCCGAATTGGTGGGATTTGCGATTGTGTGTGGCAAAGATATGCTCGAATTCGAGCTCTTGTGGCGCGTCTATGGTGGAGATGAGAGGAGGAAGAAGAAAAGCAGAGAGGAGAGAGATGGATGTTGGGTCAGGGGGGATCGTGACCGGGGAAGAGGAGAAAGAAGGAAAGGGGTTGGGCAAAATTACAAAAATTCCCCTCCCTCTTTTTTTTTTTTTTTTTTTTTTGGTCCCAAACTGTTCGATACTTGACACTGCTAGTCTAATTTATAACCCGAATTCTAAACCCAAAATTGATAACACGACCTTTCATCGATTACTCATCCCCAAATATATCCAGGTTCCATTAATAACGCTTACTAAAAATAACCGGAAGAGTGTCAAAACTAATAATAATATCAACAGCGACAAAAATATTCTTTTTAATAAAACTACCGTTCACGTAAGCACATCAGTAATAATTTAACTTATAGAGTTCATAAAAATACAATTTTACGATGTAAAAAGACGATGCGACCAGCTTAACGTAAAATTGGGAACGTGGGTGTGACATTCTCCTCCCCTTAAAAGAATTTCGTCCTCGAAATTCTAGGATTCATAATCCAGTCGTACCTAAGTCGTGCACACACTTGACACAGTCTACACGAATTACACTAACATCTAAAATCTCATTTACAATCAATTTAAACCGAAAAAGGGCATATGGGATCTAGTCTCATCCTCGCCAATCCTCTTCGAGCGTCTACTCACTCTATTTAGGCGCTGAGGGCAAATCGCACCGAAGAGGGGCAAATGAGTTGGCGTGAAAAACCACACTAAGCTTGCTTTAAAAAATAATCAAAAAGAAAAAGACTTTCAATTATCTAGACTCAGTTTGCATCGTAAACAACCACTCTATGTATGCGCATATATCATGATTCGAAATCCAAAAATAGGGCAATTAGGCAATAACATCTCAAGGTCATACACATGTAGTCTCACTCTAAATCATGAATTCAAGGTACCTTTAGGATCACTATGGTTAACTTGGAGACTTCTATAACACATTGAAGTAATAAGAACATCACATAGCACCACGTAGCATCACTTAAGCACATCAGCATTGCATAGCATCACATAGTATTAGCAATTCAGCATTCTCGAGCCTAAGAACTGTAAGTAATATGAAACCGTCTAATATGCATATAGCAAGCAATTCACAAACGAAAATATATGCAACCGACATTCCTAGGACCTATGGGTTATGGGCCTACACGCCTCCGCTGTGCTACTCTGATGAAACATATGAGGGCAAGAATATGTGAATGCAGGTTTTTAGGGTTATCTCATCATGCTTCAAATATATGCGTATGCTGTCATTCAGTTATGACATGGAATCATAGAATCCACGAAATGCAAACAACGAGTCAGAGGCCATGCCATGCCGTGAATTACAAAACTTAAATCACCTAGATAATCAAGTCATATACCAATCCAGACTCAAGTCAAGTGGACACCAAGAAGTGCAATAACTTATTCATAAAACACATAACTGGTCAAGAATAACTAAATTAAATAACTATAGAACCTTCTATGGGCTTTAGACTGTATACAGTGCTATGATTATGCTTTAAAGCGTTCGGGCTCCTAGTAGCATCTCATGAAAAGACATCTAGGCATGTATACATGAATGCTACCGTTATCTAAAGCCTAAGGTCGAGGTTATGCCTCGAGGTTTGCCCAACTATTTAGAGTTATCCATCAATCAGCTAACAGGGGGTAGGAACAATGGCATTATTGGTCTTATGGATACACATTGAGGTATTGTGATGCTTGTTTCTTGTAGAGGTGGTGCGGGAGTCTTAGGAACTCGTGGTACAGAGGGGGCAGTTCAATCTCCTTCAAAAACTCTTGGTTTCCGCATTTGTTGTTAAAGCTTACAAAGTGCTGGAAAGGTATGGATCATCTCCTCAAGAGGTGACGAGGTGATTCATGTGGTATAACAATTCCAAAGTCTGTCAGGTTCTTCCTTTTATCTCTATTCTAGGTGTGTAGGGGTTTATATAGCCAGGCCACTATCATTTTTATGAAAAGAATAGCGTTCCATGCCCCGATAAGCATAACGCTTAGCCGACTCATGAGTAATAGTGGTTACGTGAGGGGAAATAAGGAAGACTCCTTACGTAAATGACAGTTTGGGTTAGGACCTCATCTAAGCATTAATGGCACATATACGAAGGTTAGAAATAACACTTAGACAATAATCAACTGGACTTTATCACAGTCACCCATATTGACACAAGCGCGTACGAAGTTCTCACATTATTCCTTTAGCAATTGAGAAATTACGCAAAAGGGGTGTCATTTAAAAGAACTTTTAGTCAAGAAAACAATCTTTAATCACTTATTAACAACTTGTCATGAACACATCAAGCAACGAATGCATATTGGAATGTAGGTATTCGAAACATCAATGCAAAGCAAATGCAAGTCCTTAGATGCAACAATAAGGCCTAACCAGATAATTAGAAACGTCTTAAATGCAAACGAAAGACTTAACTCATTATTTAGGAAGGGTCTTAAATTTCAAGCCTCTATGTTTTAAAAGGAGGATTGTTTAACTACTTCTAGCTCTTTCCTTACCAACCATTGAGTGTATCTGCTCACTCTATTATCGAGCTCGAGGAGCAAATCATACTTAAGGGGCAAGAATGAGCTTGCAGTTAAAACATTCTCAGTTGTTTGAGTTCAAACCACATGCGCTTAAAACTTTTGATTCAAATTATCAAGGCGTCTAAGCAAACAACCTTCGATTGAGCTAACATTTAACTTGTCCATGAGAATACGAGTAACTCAGCCTACACCTTAGTAAATGGTTCATTCATCCAAACAAGCATCTCACTCAAGCCGCATTTAACTAGCTAAACGTGCTAACATTCACATATAACTCACATTTGCACACAAAAGAGGCATAATCACATCATCATAAATGCGTTCCTAGATAACCATATGAGATGCAAGACTCAGGTCAGGACCTATAGTCGCAGGACCTTGCTCTGATACCATCTTGCAACACTCCTAACCCCTAGGGCTAGGAGCATTATGATTTCTTACTTCCTACTTAATTTCTGGGGCAAAACGGACAGTGCTTCACCTAAAAACTGGTCATTTCCCAGGCTAAAAGCCTTATGACAAATCTCTGTAATTGACCGAAACGAAAAGAACTCTAAATAAGCTCGAGGGCTACACACCGAAGTCCATATCTGAACGAGTCACTTGCTCAGACTACACCAAAACCATATAAATTCAATTATAAAGAAGGAAATAAAAGGATACAACTCAACGGATCGTACATCCCGAGTACTGAGGTTTACAGCCCAAAATGTGACTACTTTTGTTTTTTGCTAAAAAGACATCTGACTAATAAGATGGTTGGCTCGCATGCCATATAGAGCGACTTATAATCAATATGCATTATATGAACTAGAGCACTTAATTCACAAACATTTACAACTCCAGGAGACATTATATTAGATTGTTAATTCATAAGTCTAATTCTATATAACACACATGGCCCCCTTTTTAAGCAGGGGAATATTCCAACTTAGTGTGCGCAGATTGTCTTGCACTTGTCACAATGAAAACCTGAAAAAAAGGGGAAATAGTAATAGGATGAGCAACAACATACTCAGTGAGTATTTCCCGACTCCTTAAAAATCAGAACCATTTGCAGGTAATAATACTAATAATAGCCACATATTATGCATTTATACTTTACTATCATATTAGGCAATCATTGTCTCCAAGGAAAGATTACCATCCTTAAACTTCATTCCAGCCACTCAACTCATTTCTAGGCCCTTAATGACTAAACTTCCCTACTAGCAAGCATTCAGGCACACAGACAAGTAGGCAACAACGATTGAGTAAAATGTTTTCGAACTCACTTTAGACAATGAAGTGACTCATGATATGTTCCAAGAATGGTTTATAAATCACGTTAGCTTCTTCAAGACTCATAATTCTTTCTAAAAGTTTCTGAACTACTTATGTTAGTAAGAAAGACTTGCCAAGAGCATTTTCTTGCAGGGTATACACTTTTGAAAACTGAAAAGATCTAGGCTTTGCCATAATACAACCATATTCCCTTAAAAGAATTCTTTTTAACCATATTTGGAATCGCATTCATAAAACATGCAAGTAAACTTTCTTTCTTTTCTTGAAAATACTCTACTTAGCCTCCTGAGGCTCACATTCTTTAAAAGGAAAATCTCTTTCATTCTGGTCCTCTAATGACCCTTATAAGCTTTTCAAATCTTATTCAGTACGGCCTCAGAATGGCCCTTTCTTTCTTTTTTGAAATACTTAAAATGGTGAAACGTCCACTGCTTTTCTTACTCATTAGAAAAAATGTTCTTAGCATGAAATCGCCACATTGTGCTGGCTAGGGGAGTTCTACACTCGCCCTAAGTGAGATCATCACTCACAACTCACGTTATCCCCGGGGTATACGTACATAATGTTTTGGCCAAAACGCATCTGAGCAGAGCAACTCTAACTTCGATATTGTCCTCTGTGGGGCAACAACTCACACCAAGATAGTTATATCTTGAGTCCGGCCCCCCTCAAGGTTTCATCCCACGTCACACATCGTAATGTATCTGGGGAACAGCTCACACCAAGATAATCATATCTTGAGTCCAGTTCTCCGGAATAGCTCACGCCATCTTTGCATCCAGTTCCCAACATTGCCTTTGGGGGAAATAGCTTAGGCCATCTTCGCGTCCAATTCCTACCCTCAAGGTCTGGCCAATTCCCTAGCACTTTCTTAGCCTCTAAAACATATTTCATTTCAGTTTTTCAATTGCTTACTCCGCTTTTAACAAAACGACCATAACCTTTCGAAATGTTTATAGTTAATTTGTTTTTAACATGAAAACTCCTTATAAACGTAACAAGTTTGCTAACTCGTAAATCAACTTTGCTTTTAACTTAAATGCTTCTTATAAATGTAATAAGTTTGCTAACTCGTAAATCGACTTCGATTTTAACTTAAAACTTCTTATAAACAAAATAAGTTTGCTAACTCGTAAATCGAAACTAATTTGGAACTTAAAGTACTTAGGTAGCATTTAATCCAAACTAGATTCGTAATTGAAACTTATTGAAACTTAAAGTAATAAATTCATTCAAACTAGCATATAACTCAAACTAAGTTTTGTAATAAACTCATTCAATTGCCCAATTTTAGTTCATTTGAAATCCTTTTTATACTCAAAGAAGGGTGCTTAAGCAAATTGAAACTTCAAATCATTCTCAGCTTACTACTCTTCAAAACTTAGAATATTTGGCTCGCTTATGATTCAAACAAGGTTTCTTCATAATTTTTCACCATAAACGCTTCTTAATATCATGATGATTTTACAAGCTTGTAACTCGAAAGTCAATTGAAACTTAAATAAGCAGCTAGCATACAAGTTAGCTAAATTTCATAATGAGTACCTTAAGATGTCCTTTTTCAAGACGTTCAAATCCTTTTAAACACAAGGAGAAGTTATGAAAAAACCAATGCCTTAAAATATTTTCGAACTCACTTTTAGTTTGCTTTTGAACTTCCTAAACCTATCAACTATTCAGTCGAGTCACTCACTAAATAGTTCGACGATTTAGTATTTCTTTTAGACTATAAACAACTTCATAAACTATGAGGCAATTGATAAGTACTCAAAAGCATTCGCAATCATGAAAACAAGCTTTCTAAACGACCCTTCTTTTAAAAGACGTCTAAAATTTTAAGAATTGGTCACATAGTGTCATGTAGCACATTGGGGGGTGGAAGGATTCGCACATAGCACATTCACACGCTTCATAGCACAACTTAGCAGAATCTAGTCAATAAGCCACATATGTCCTCGTAATCCACACGATTGCGGCAATTCACAACCCGGGCTCCATCCTCACACAACACCAACCACAAGAACCTCAAATTTCTCATTAGTTCCATCTCAAACCATCCACTACCAAGCTCGGTTCAGTAATGACATGCACAGACCAATAATACATGGAATGATCATATATTGGCATAACGTTCATGCTTAATAACCAATATAGAGTTTAATTGTACTAGCCGATGCGATAGAGACTTTAAAGTAATATTTTGCTTTCTAGTTCACAAACTAATATCCACAAGCATAATATTCCATTGTGATTACTACGAATAGACTATTAATCATGCCCAAATTGATTTAGCCATAACCTTTAGGCACAATTCAGTTCATTCCACAATTACTTCAATTAGCATCCTTAGGCTTCAAAACAGAATTTAGGTATAATAAACTGATGCAATAATAGTGCTATGGTGACAATTTACACTTTTCTACAATCTCCAAATTGACCGATTAAAACTCAACATGCAAATAACCCAAAATTGGTAACATGTTTATGATTTGTCAACCTTGATTCTACTTTCACCCAAATTGATTTCTAAACTCGGAATTAACTTGCACTTACTAAATTTAGCTAAAATCGTTAAAAATAGTAACAATTAGGAGTAAAGAAATCCCCACCTCGAATCCAAGCTAGACATTCATCGAAGCTGCTGGCTCGGCTCTAGGTGTTCGAATAGCACCAATCCTTCGGCTCTTGCTCACCATGCATGGATAGAACCCAAACTGTGCCCAAACCATGCAAATCAGACCCCAAATTCAACCCAACTCTCACTCACTGACTTGAATTTGAGATGGATTCCTGAGGCTATGAATTTGTCCCCAATTTATAGAGGTTTCGAAATAATTAACAACTAGAATGTGTGGCTGAACTTTTACAAGTGTTTGAGCCCTCAAATTCGTGCTTAAACCGATTGAAAATGTGGTGTGTTCTCTCGATTTTACCCAGATTTCGCACCAGGTGAAGGCCAGCTCGTGGGGAAGCCAAATGGGTGGATTTGTGGTTGTGCGTGGCAAAAATCTGCTCGAATTCGAGCTCTTGTGATGCATCTATGGTGGAGATGAGAGGAGGAAGAAGAAGAGCAGAGAGCAGAGAGAGGGATGTCGGGTCAGGGGGGATCGCGACCGGGAAAGAGCAGAAAGAAGGAAACGGGTTGGGTGAAATTACACAAATGCCCCTCCCCCTTTTTTTTTTTAAAATCCCAAACTGTTCGATTCGTGACACCGCTAGACTAATTTGTAACCCAAATTCTAAACCCAAAATCGATAACAAGACCTTTCTTCGATTACTCCTCTACAAATATATCTAGGTTCGATTTAATAAACATCGAACTACTCCTAAGGCTAACAACCTAATCGTAATAGGGTTCCTATTCGACTTAGTAATTGTTAATAATGGCTAAAAACGCTTACTAAATCGCCGGAAGAGTTTCAAAACGAACAATAATATCAATAGCGACAAAAATATTCTTTTTCATAAAATTGCCGTTCACATAAGCACATCAGTAATAATTTAACTTATATAGTTAATAAAAATATACTTTTACGACACAAAAAGGCAATACGACTAGCTTAACGTAAAATAGGGAACACGAGTGTTATAATATTTGTGTATATATATATATATATACGCACACACACACGTAAACATATATATATATATATATATATATATATATATATATATATATATATATATATATGTAATACATATATATATATATACATATATATATATATATATATATATATATATATATAATATATATATGCATGTATTGTAAGGCCCCCGTACCTTGTTTTCTGTCAAGTTGTTGTAACGCCTTTTTACATTATAAAAATTTATTTTATTTAACGATACGAGTTAATTAATTATTGACGTGCTTATGTGGGAAATGATTTTACTAAAAAGTATTTTTATCGCCAGTAATAATATTATTATTATTAGTTTTGAAAGTCCTTTAATGATTTCTAATAAGCGCTATTAACGGTTACTAACGAGTATTAAATTGATTTGGAACCCGAATACGATTAGGTTGTAAACCTTAGATATGGCTCGATTTTTATTAAATCGAACCTGACTGTATCTGGGAACAAGTAATCGATGAAATGTTATATTTTCGGTTTGGGTTTAGAATTCGGGTTACGAATTGGATTAGCGATGTCTTATATAAAACAGCTTGGGAAAAAAAAATAATAGAGGGAGGGCATTTTAGTCATTACGGGTGACCCCCCTTATTCCTCCTCACCCTGCCGCGAGCCCCCCCTTCCATTCACGACATCTCACACTCTCTCTCAGCCTTCTTCTTCCTCCTTCTCTCTTCCACCATAGCCATGGCCTCCAAGCTCCATTTTCAGAGAATTTTCGCCATTCACTGTGCAAAACCTACTCATCCAGTCTCCCCACAACGTAGTCATCATTTGGCGTGAATCTGGGCAAGGTTTCAAATGAAGCCACCACGTTTACAGTGGGTCTGGGCGGCGGAATGTGCGCACGAACGCATGCTCAGGTATGGCCATGTAATTTAGCTCCTAGTTATTTCAATTTTCTATAAATTGGAGCAAAATTTCGTAAGTTCAGACACCCAATCCACGTCAAGTTGGTAAATGAAATTTGGGTTTGTTTAGGGTTCGAATTTGACAAAGTTTGGGCATGATTTGGGTACTGACCGTGCATGGGTGAGCAAAAGCCGAAGAATTTAGAGTCATTCGAGCCCTAAAGTCAAGCCAAGTCAGCCTTCGATCAAACACCGAGCTCGAAATCGAGGAGAGGGTTTCTTTCCTCCTAAATTACTACTAATTTCAATGATTTTAACTGAATTAGTTAGCGCATGTCAATTGAGGTTAGAAATCATTTTCGGTAAACCTAGAATTGAAATTGAGGAAATTATGAACATGATGTTAATTGTGGGTTAATTAGATGTTGAAACTGCTATCGGATTATTTATAGCTAGACAGTTTGGAAGTTCATTGAAATACTAATAATCGGATCATCACCTTATTGTCGTCTCTTTGTCAGTTTATTAGCCCCGAATCATGTTATGAAGTTTAAAAATGCTAATTGGGCGAATTAAGGCATTAGACAAACATGTTGGTTTCTGTTTAGATGTTATCGCTAAATCAGTACAACTGTGTCAATTTCTATATTGGGCTATTGTTGAGAATGTTATGCCTATATATGATGGTTTTATGAATTATTGGTTTATTTATGACAATATTAAACCGAGTTAGTAGTTAGAAGGCTTGAGGTGGAACTATTGAGAAATTTGAGGTTCTTGTGATCGGTGTTGTGTGAGAAGGGAGTTTGGGTTATGAATTATCGTAATCGTGTGGATTGCGAGGCCTTGTGTGGCTCATTAAATAGATTCTACCAAGTTGTGTTATGACGTGTATGAATCTGTTATGTGTAAACTCCCCTCCCCCTCAATGTGCTATGTGGCCAATTCTTTCTAAAAGTTAATACGTCTTTAAAAGAGGAAAGGACCATTTAGAAAGCTTGTTTTTACAATTTCGAACGCTTTTAAGTGCCTACCAATTACCTGTTAGTTGATTAAGATGTTTGTCGTCTATAAGAGATCCTAAATCGTCAAACTATTCAGTTAATGACTCGACTGAATAATCGATGGGTTTAGGAAGTTCAAAAGTGAACTAAAAGTGAGTTCGAAAACGTTTTAAGGCATCTGTTAGTATATGACTTCTCCTTGCATTTAAAAGAACTTAGACAACCTGAGAAAGAGCACCTTAAGGTGCGAATTGTGTGTTTAGCTGCTTTGTATGCTATTTGCTTACTTGAGTCTCTATGAAGTTTCGAGTTAAGAGCTCGTAAAACCGTTACGTTTCCAGAAGCATTTACATAGAAAATTTATGAAGAGATGCTTGCCTCATAAACAAGCCAAGTGCTTTAAGTTTTTGAATAGTAGCAAGTTTGGGAACATTTTAAGCCTTTAGTTTACTTTTACACCCATCTTGAGTTTTAAAAAGAGTTGAAACGAGCTATAGAATGGCAATTGAAGTTTTTATTACAAATCTAATTTGAGTGACATGCTAACTAATTATTTTGAGTTAAGTTTTGAATAGTAATAAACTTGAAAGCGATCAAATGTCTTAATTTGCTTAAGCACCTCTATTTGAGTTAAAAAAGAATTTTCAAAGGAATCTGGCTTGCATTTATTGCTAACTAAGTATTTAAGTCTCAAATGGGTTTCGATTTCGAACTTAGTTTGAATTAAACATTAATTAAGCACGTTATGTCTCAAACGAGTTTTGATCTACGATTTAGCAAACATATTACGTTTAAAAGAAGGTTTTTAGCTAAAAAGTGAAGTCGTCTTATGAGTTAGCAATCGTTTTGCATTTATAAGAAGTTTTTAAGTGGAAAACGAAGTCGTTTTACGATTTACAACCTTATTACATTTATATGCAGCTTTTAACTTGAAAACGAAATCGTTTTACGATTTAGTAAACTTAATACGTCTATACGAAGATTCTAAGTTGAAAACGAAGTCGTTTTACGATTTAGCAGCCCTATTACATTTATACGAAGCATTTAAGTTAGAAACTAAGTCGTTTTACGATCTAGTAAACATTTTACGTTTATAAGAAACCTTTAAGTTATTTACGAAGCTGATTTACATGTTAACAAATCTTATTTCGTTTATAGGAAGCTTGTAAGTTTAAAATGAAGTCATTTTACAAACTAACAAATGTATTACGTTTGTAAGAAGCTTTTAAGTTGAAAACGAAATTGTTTTACGGTTTAGCAAACTAATTACATTTAGTACGAAGCTTATAAATTAGAAACGAAGTCGTTTTACGAATTAGTAAATGTATTACATTTATAGGAAGCTTTTAAAGTTAAAAGTAAAGTCGTTTTATGAGTTAGTACGTTTATAAGAAGTTTTTAAATTAAAAACGAAATGAGCTATAAGCATTTAGAAAGATTATAGTCATTTGTTAAAAAGTAAGTTTTCAGCAAAGTAAGCATTTGAAAAAGAGAAATGAAATATGATCTTAAAGGCTAAGAAGGTGCTAGGCAATTGGCCAAAGGGTAGGAACTGGACTCAAGATATGAGTTATCTTGGTGTGAGCTGTTACTGGAAACTGGACGCAAAGATGGCATGAGCTGTTTCCCCCTAAAGAATAATTAGGAACTGGACTCAAGATATGAATTATCTTGGTGTGAGCTGTTCCTGGGAACTGGACTCAAGATATGTATTATCTTGGTGTGAGCTGTTCCCCAGATAAGTTATGAAGTTGTGACGCATAAGAAAACCTTGAGGGGACTGGACTCAGGATATGATTATCTTGGTGTGAGCTGTTGCCCCACAGATGACAGTATCGAGGTTGGATTTGCTCTGCTAAGACACGTTTTGGCCAAAACTTCAGTACGTATACCCCGGGAATAACATAGATTGAGAGTGACGATCTCACTTAAGGGTGGTGTTGACCTCCCTAGCCTGCACAATAAGATATTTTTATGTTATAAATAAGTTCCTGATAAAAAGGAGATTTGGCTTTTACCATTCTAAGCAGTTCAGGAAAGAAAAGAAGTTCTTTTAAAGTAACACGAGCCTCAAGAGGCCAAGCAAAGTGTTTTTAAGAAAAGAAGAAAGCTTTCTAATATACGTAACCTGTATGTGTTTTATGAATGTGTTCTGAATATGGTTTGAATGAAATTCCAAATGAAGTATAGTTACATCTTAGTAATGTATCATACATTCAAGCTTTTCAATGTATATATTCCATGAAAGTATGTTCTTAACAAGTCTTTCTTACCAGTTTAGATGTTTTCAGAACTTTTACAAAGAATTATAATCTTTAAAGGAGTTGGCGTGGATTATAAACCCTTCTTGGTATTTATCGAGAGTCACTACATTTTCAAAAGTGAGTTTGAAGGCCTTTGTATTCAGCCCTTGTTGCATACTTGTTTATATGCCTGAATGCCTGCTAGTAGGAAAGTTTGGTCATTGAGGGCCTAGAATTGAGTTGAGTGGTTGGAATGAAGTTTAAGGAAGGTAATCTTTCCTTGGGCTCTATGATTGCCTAATATGATAGTAAAGTATGAATGCGTGATATATGGCTATTATTGGTATTATTATCTGCAACTGTCTTAGGTTTTAAGGAGTAGGGGAATTCCCATTGAGCATGTGGTTGCGCATTCCATTACTCTTTCCCCTTTTTCCCCAGGCCTTTGCTATGGCAGGTGGAAGTCAAGCTACTTACGCTGAGCTAGAGTTTACCCCTACCTGAAAAAGAGCTATGTGTGCCATACAGAAGTAGATTCATGTGTTTAACGGTGTAATATAATGTATTCATAGTTTGTAAAGGTTGTAAACTAAGTTTTCAAGCTCATATAATGCATATTATCTATGAGTCGCTTTGTATGGCCGTGTGAGCCAACCATCTGATTGGTTAGATGTCTTTAGTTGAAATTGGTTGTGTTTTGGGATGTAAACCCCAGTACTCCGGTTGTGTAAACCATTGAGTTGTATGTTTGATTTCTTTCTTTATTAATGAACTTTATGGATGGTGTACTTCGGGCGAGTGTCCTGTAGAGCTGTGGACTTCGGCGTATAGCCGTTGAGCTTGTTCTAGAAGTTTTATATATTTCTATTCTATGCAGGGATTTGTTGCAAGGCTTTTAGCAAGGGAAATGATCAGTTTATAGGCGAAACTCTGTCCGTTTCATCCCAGGAATTAACTAAGAAGTAAAAAAATGTAACGCTCCAGACCCAAGGAGGGTAATCTTTCCTTGGGCTCTATGATTACCTAATATGATAGTAAAGTATTAATGCGTGATATGTGGCTATTATTAGTATTATTGCCGGCAACTATTTTGTGTTTTAAGGAGTAGGGGAATTCTCACTGAGCGTGTGGTTACTCATCCCATTACTCTTTCCACTTTTTCCCAAGGTGTTTGTTATAACAGGTGGAAGTCAAGCTACTTACGCTGAGCTGGAGATTACCCCTGCTTGAAGAAGAGTTATGTGTGCCATATAGAAGTAGGTTCATGTGTTTAACGATGTAATGTAACGTATTTCTGGTTTGTAATTGTTGTAAACTAAGTTTTTTTAGCTCATATAATACATATTGTTTATGAATCACTCCGTATGACCATGTGAGCTAACTATCTGATTAGTTAAATGTCTTTAGTTAAAATTAACTGTGTTTTGGGATGTAAATCGCAGTACTCCGGTTATATAACCGTTGAGTTGTATATTTGATTTTCTTCAATATTAATGAACTTTATAGTTGGTGTACTCCGGGCGAGTGTCCCGTAGAGCTGTGGACTCCAGCGTGTTGCCGCTGAGCTTGTTCTAGAAGTTTTATTTGTTTCCATTCCACGCAGGGATTCGTTGTAAGGCTCTTAGCCTAGGAAATGATCAATTTATAAGCGAAACTTTGTCCGTTCCATCCCAAAAATTAAGTAAGAAGTAAGAAAATGCAATGCTTCTGACCCTAGGGGCTGGGGGTGTCACATATATACATACACGTAAATATATATATAAATATATATATATGTGTATATATACATATATATATATATATATATATTTATGTACATATATATATATATGCATATGTATATGTACGTATGCATATATATATATATATACATATATATATTTAGATATATATGTGTGTGTGTA
>JAKOGI010004966.1:10000-15000 GCA_029747015.1 Carnegiea gigantea | reverse complement strand
CTTGTCCTGAACGCTGGCCGCAGCCTGTGAACGCTGGCCGCAAGCTGTGAACGCTGGCCGCTTGTCCTGAACGCTGGCCGCAGGCTGTGAACGCTGGGCGCTTGTCCTGAACGCTGGCCGCAGCCTGTGAACGCTGGCCGCCGGCTGTGAACGCTGGCCGCTTGTCCTGAACGCTGGCCGCTTGTCCTGAACGCTGGCCGCAGCCTGTGAACGCTGGCCGCTTGTCCTGAACGCTGTCCGCAGCCTGTGAACGCTGGCCGCTTGTCCTGAACGCTGGCCGCAGCCTGTGAACGCTGGCCGCGTGTCCTGAACGCTGGCCGCAGCCTGTGAACGCTGGCCGCTTGTCCTGAACGCTGGCCGCAGCCTGTGAACGCTGGCCGCTTGTCCTGGACGCTGGGCGCAGGCTGTGAACGCTGGCCGCTTGTCCTGAACGCTGGCCGCAGCCTGTGAACGCTGGCCGCGGCCTGTGAACGCTGGCCGCTTGTCCTGAACGCTGGCCGCAGCCTGTGAACGCTGGCCGCTGTCCTTTGAACGCTGGCCGCTGGCCTGTGAACGCTGGCCGCAGGCCGTGACCTGTCCCAGCTGAGTATGAAAAATCGGCACGGTTGATGTCCCCTCCGGGCACGGCCACCAAACCTCCTGAAGCTCTCTAGGGGGATGGTCCGGGCGGAGTATGAAAAATAGGCACGGTTGATGTCCACTCCGGGCACGGCCACCAAACCTCCTGAAGCTCTCTAGGGGGATGGCCCGGCGGAGTATGAAAAATCGGCACGGTTGATGTCCACTCCGGGCACGGCCACGAAAGCTCGTTGTGCTCTTTAGGGGGAAGGGGATTGAGCTAGTGCCCCGCCCCGTCCGCGACCCGAGCAGGATGAACGATGGTGAGTGACACCCCGCCCCCGGCCCCGTGACCCCCCCGCGCGCATTATAATCTTTGACAGGGCGAAGGGCGCAGGGACGCAGGGGCGCGGGGGCGGACTTGACGGACTTGAGCGGACCTTGGGCGGACTGGGCGAAGGGGGGGTCGAGAGCTAGGCCCCGTGGCGTGCCGCGGGCCCCCATATTGGTGCCCCAAGTCCCGAACGTCGATGCCAAGGCATGCCCCCGAGTCCCGGGGAGCGGCCCCGTGGACGGCCGAGGCCTGCCCCCGCGTCCCGCACATCGGCACCCGGGGCATGCCCCCGGGCATCGCACTCTAGAACGCCCCGAACAGGCCACCCCCCCCAAGCATCCCCCACGAGTCCCCGCCCATTCGCCCCCGTGGCAAGCCAAGGCATGCCTCCCTAGTCCCGAACATCGCCCGGGCCGTGCGCCCCCGGTTCCCGACGGAACGCCCCCAAACGGCCCCCGTGCATGCCCAAGGCGTGCCCCGCGTCCCGAGGATGGCCCCCGGTCCATGCCCAAAGGCGCGCCCCCGGGTCCCGAGGAAGGCCCCCGGAACGGCCGCCCTTGCATGGCCACGGCAATGCCCCCGGGTCCCGCACTCGCCCGGGGCGTGCCCCCGAGTCCCGGGAACGCCCCGGTGGCATTTCCAAGGCATGGCCCCCCGGAGTCCCGACCGTCGCCCGGGACGGCCCCGGGGCCCGCGGCCAAGGCAATGGCCGCCCGAGTCCCTGAAAAGGGGGGAACGCCCTCAGAACGGCCCCGGTGCATGGCCCCGCGTCCCGCACATCGCCCCGAAACGGCCCCGTTGCATGGCCAAGGCATGCCCCCGAGTCCCGAGGAAGGCCCCCAAAACGGCCCCGGTGGATGGCCGAGGCATGCCCCCGTGTCCCGAGGACCGGCCCCGGGGCATGCCCGCCGGGTCCCGAGGGTCGGAGCCCCGGGCATGCCACCCGAGAGCGTCCACGCGCCACGCTGGCCGGACGCCCACTGGCAGCTCCATGCATGCCGGGCAGCGTCCGGGCTATGCTGTCGCTGGGTGCCGGGGGCTGCGCGGGGGGTCTGGATGCCTGGCCGCAGGCTGTGAACGCTGGCCGCTAGCCCTGTGAACGCTGGCCGGCTTGTCCTGGACCTGGCCGCAGGCCTGTGAACCGCTGGCCGCCTGTCCTGGACGGCTGGCCGCAGGCTGGGAAACCGCTGGCCCGCAGGCTGTGAACGCTGGCCGCAGCCTGTTGACGCTGGCTCGCTTGTCCTGGACGCTGGCCGCAGGCTGTGAACGCTGGCCGCAGCCTGTGAACCTGGCTCCGGCTTGTCCTGGACGCTGGCCGCGAGCCCTGTGAACGCTGGCCCGCAGCTCCTTGAACGCTGGCCGCAAGCCTGTGAACTCTGGCCGCTTGTCCTGGACGCTGGGCGCAGCCCTGGACGCTGGGCGCAGCCCCTGGACGCTGGCCGCAGGGCCCTGAACGCTGGCCGCAGCCCCGCGAACGCCCGAAAGCCGTCCCGAGAAAAAATCCCCGTATTTTTGTCGTGCGTTTTCCCCCAAATTTTGTCCACCCCTTCCCCACGATTTTTAGAGGATTTACAAGCTTTGTCCCGCATTTTTCTGATTTTTCTCCGATTTTTAGGATTTTTTTTTGTTTTCGGCTTTAAAAAATCATAAAAAATAGCTCGGGTGTCCGAAAAATTCCGAAAAAATATTTTTTAGTAATTTCACATCATGATCTTTCAAATGGTACCATTGGTTGCTGCTGAAACATTCTAAATCTTCAAAAAACCCCAGTATGATTTTTCGTCACAGTTGATGTCTACTGGGGGCAGAGCCAGTAGAGTTATAAGAGATCTTTATAGGGGAGGTGCTTGGCAAGCAGCTGGGGCAGCAGCAGGGTCAGCGGCAGCCATCGCCCATGCATGGCATGGCATGGCATGATGTCAAAGGCCTTGTTGCCATGGCTTCCTTGCACCGAACCTTGGCGGGCGGATGAGTGACCACCCCGGGGGTCGGGTTTTGCCTCGGGAAGCGTGACTAGCATGAAAATTGTTGGATATCGATCGATGGAGTGCGGGAATCGTTGCTATGCTAGTTCCTACCTTCCGAGGCACCGGTGGTGCTCCTGACGCCCGTCTTCGCTGGCATTCCCTAGGCTTCTAGGATGCCATCACGGGTGGGGGCCTTGCCCCCCCTCACCCGAGAACGGTGATCACCCCCACGTGGGCAGGGTGATTGTCGGTGAATTCCCGCGGCCCACCGTCCCTTCTTTCTTGACCCGGCCCCCTTGCTCCCTGACATCAATTCTGTTGCTCGACATGCCCCGTCCTGGGGGCGGACGGCGGACGCACTGGCTTGTGGGATTTAAGCGGGGGCGTGTTGCCTTCCACGTGCGGGCTGACCGTCGCAAGCGCGGTGACAGGAGAGGCGACGCGGGATGGGCTGGACGCCCCGGTTGTGATAAGCCTGTGATCGGTGAGTGAGGGCCTAGACGCTTGAGCTTGTAAGCCCCTCGCGCCCGTGAGGCACTGCCACGAACGGGGTGGAAGGCTTGTCTTGAGCCGATCCGTGCGACGACGGCGGGGTTGATCGCTCCGGTTGTGGAAGCCGACGATCGGTGAGTGAGGGCCTAGACGCTTGAGCTTGTAAGCCCCTCGCGCCCGTGAGGCCGAAGTACACTAACGGAGTGGGAGGCCCTTCCCGAGGAGCACTTCCAAGGGCGCGACCTGAGGCCTGCGCGGGGCGGGAAGTGCCCTTCGCATCGGGATTTTGCCGGTGGGGATGCCGTTGCGCCCCTCGTCCCTTGTTTCTTGACATGGCCCCTTGCTCCTTGACATTGCCTTTCTGTTGCTTGACTACCCACCTCCCCCCGTCCCGGGGCGGACGGCGGACGCACTGGCTGTGGGATTTGCGCGGAGGCGTGTTGCCTTCCACGTGCGGGCTGACTGTCGCAAGCGCGTGACAGGAGAGGCCGACCGCGGGATGGGCTGGGACGCCCCCGGTTTGTGAGAGCCTGTGATCGGTGAGTGAGGGCCAAGACGCTTGAGCTTGTAAGAACCCCTCGCGCACACCGTGAGGACACGCCACGAACGGGGTGGAAGGTTGTCTGGGAGCCGATCCATGCGACGACGGCGGGGTTTTTGATCGCGGTCCGGTGGTGAAGCCGACGATCGGTGAGTGAGGGCACTAGACGCTTGAAGCTTGTAAGCCACTCGCGCCCAAGGTAGTCCGAATTACACGAACGGGTGGGAGCCCTTTCCCGAGTGGGCAACTTCCTAGGGCGCGACATGAGGCCTGCGCGGGGCGGGAGTGCCCTTTGCTCGGGATTAGCCGGTTGGGGAAATTGGCCGTTGTGCCGCGGGGTGGGGGGCCACCTCCCCTCCTCAAAATCCAACCCGATTTCCTTCGAGATCCCCCCGAAAACCCCTTGTTCACACCACCTTCCTTCCCCTCCCGAAAACCCCTTGTCCCCCCCAGCTTACTTCCCCCCCTCGCCCCACTCCACTTGAAAGCACCCTGACAACCCTCCCCTCGTCCCGAGGCGGACGCGCTGGCTGTGGGATTTCCGCGGAGGCGTGTTGCCTACCACGTGCGGGCTGACTGTCGCAAGCGAGGTGACAGGTGAGGCGATGCTGGATGGGCCGGAAGCCCCGGTAGTGGAAGCCGACGATCGGTGAGTGAGGGCCTAGACGCTTGAGCTTGTAAGCCCCTCGCGCCCGTGAGGCCGAAGTACACGAACGGGGTCGAAGGCTTTTCTCGAGGAGCCGATCCGTGTGACGACTCGGGGTTGACGCGCCGTAGTGGAAGCCGATATCGGTGTGGGGCCTAGACGCTTGGAGCTTGTAGCCCCTCGCGCCCGTGAGGCCGAAGTACACGAACGGAGTGGGAGGCCCTTCCCGAGGAGCACTTCCGAGGGCGCGACATGAGGCCTGCGCGGGGCGGGAAATGCCCTTTGCGTCGGGATTTTGCCGGTGGTCGTGCCGAGGGGGTGACCTTTCCTCCTCAAAATCCAACCCGATTTCCTTCGAGATCCGACCGAAAACCCCGTGTTCACACCCACTTGAAAGCAGCCTGACAGCCCTCCACTCCAGAGCACCCTGACAACCCATCCCCCCATTTGCCGCTCCCCTCG
>JAKOGI010004966.1:0-2500 GCA_029747015.1 Carnegiea gigantea | reverse complement strand
CGGTGGATGGCCGAGGCATGCCCCCGGGTCCCAAGGACCGGCCCCGGGGCATGCCCCCGAGAGCGTCCACGCACGCTGCCGGACGCCCACGGCAGCATCCCGGCATGTCGGGCAGCGTCCGGGCATGCTGTCGCTGTCTGCCGGGGGGTGCTGGATGCTGGCCGCAGGCTGTGAACGCTGGCCGCAGCCCTGTGAACGCTGGCCGCCTGTCCTGAACGCTGGCCGCAGCCTGTGAACGCTGGCCGCAGGCTGTGAACGCTGGCCGCTGGTCCTGAACGCTGGCCGCAGCCTGTGAACGCTGGCCGCTTGTCCTGAACGCTGGCCGCAGCCTGTGAACACTGGCCGCAGGCTGTGAACGCTGGCCGCTTGTCCTGAACGCTGGCCGCTTGTCCTGAACGCTGGCCGCAGCCTGTGAACGCTGGCCGCTTGTCCTGAACGCTGGCCGCAGCCTGTGAACGCTGGCCGAAGCCTGTGAACGCTGGCCGCTTGTCCTGAACGCTGGCCGCAGGCTGTGAACGCTGGCCGCTTGTCCTGAACGCTGGCCGCTTGTCCTGAACGTTGGCCGCAGCCTGTGAACGCTGGCCGCAGCCTGTGAACGCTGGCCGCTTGTCCTGAACGCTGGCCGCAGCCTGTGAACGCTGGCCGCAGGCTGTGAACGCTGGCCGATTGTCCTGAACGCTGGCCGCAGCCTGTGAACGCTGGCCGCTTGTCCTGAACGCTGGCCGCAGCCTGTGAACTCTGGCCGCAGGCTGTGAACGCTGGCCGCTTGTCCTGAACGCTGGCCGCTTGTCCTGAACGCTGGCCGCAGCCTGTGAACGCTGGCCGCAGGCTGTGAACGATGGCCGCTTGTCCTGAACGCTGGCCGCAGCCTGTGAACGCTGGCCGCAGGTCCTGAACGCTGGCCGCAGCCTGTGAACGCTGGCCGCTTGTCCTGAACGCTGGCCGCAGCCTGTGAACGCTGGCCGCAGGCTGTGAACGCTGGCCGCTTGGCCTGAACGCTGGCCGCTTGGCCTGAACGCTGGCCGCAGGCTGTGAACGCTGGCCGCTTGTCCTGAACGCTGGCCGCAGCCTGTGAACGCTGGCCGCTTGTCCTGAACGCTGGCCGCAGGCTGTGAACGCTGGGCGCTTGTCCTGAACGCTGGCCGCAGCCTGTGAACGCTGGCCGCTTGTCCTGAACGCTGGCCGCAGGCTGTGAACGCTGGCCGCTTGTCCTGAACGCTGGCCGCAGCCTGTGAACGCTGGCCGCTTGTCCTGAACGCTGGCCGCAGCCTGTAAACGCTGGCCGCAGGCTGTGAACGCTGGCCGCTTGTCCTGAACGCTGGCCGCAGCCTGTGAACGCTGGCCGCTTGTCCTGAACGCTGGCCGCAGCCTGTGAACGCTGGCCGCAAGCTGTGAACGCTGGCCGCTTGTCCTGAACGCTGGCCGCAGCCTGTGAACGCTGGCCGCTTGTCCTGAACGCTGGCCGCAGCCTGTGAACGCTGGCCGCTTGTCCTGATCGCTGGCCGCTTGTCCTGAACGCTGGCCGCAGCCTGTGAACGCTGGCCGCTTGTCCTGAACGCTGGCCGCAGGCCTGTGAACGCTGGCCGCTGCTCCTGAACGCTGGCCGCTGCCTGTGACCGCTGGCCGCAGGCCTGTGAACGCTGGCCGCTTGTCCTGAACGCTGGCCGCAGGCTGTGAACGCTGGCCGCTTGTCTTGAACGCTGGCCGCAGCCTGTGAACGCTGGCCGCTGTCCTGTGAACGCTGGCCGCTGGCCTGTGAACGCTGGCCGCAGGCCGTGACCCGTCCCAGCTGAGTATGAAAAATCGGCACGGTTGATGTCCACTCCGGGCACGGCCACCAAACCTGCTGAAGCTCTCTAGGGGGATGGTCCGGGCGGAGTACGAAAAATAGGCACGGTTGATGTCCACTCCGGGCACGGCCACCAAACCTCCTGAAGCTCTCTAGGGGATGGCCCGGGCGGAGTATGAAAAATCGGCACGGTTGATGTCCACTCCGGGCACGGCCACGAAAGCTCGTTGTGCTCTTTAGGGGGAAGGTGATTGAGCTAGTGCCCCGCCCCGTCCGCGACCCGAGCAGTATGAACGATGGTGAGTGACACCCCGCCCCCGGCCCCGTGACCCCCCCGCGCGCATTATAATCTTTGACAGGGCGCAGGGCGCAGGGACGCAGGGGCGCGGGGGCGGACTTGACGGACTTGAGCGGACCTTGGGCGGACTGGGCGAAGGAAGGGCCGAGAGCTAGGCCCCGTGGCGTGCCGCGTGCCCCCATATTGGTGCCCCAAGTCCCGAACGTCGATGCCAAGGCATGCCCCCGAGTCCCGGGGAGCGGCCCCGTGCACGGGCGAGGCCTGCCCCCGCGTCCCGCACATCGGCCCCGGGGCATGCCCCCGTGCATCGCCTCTAGAACGCCCCCGAAGCAAGGCCAAGGCATGCCCCCCGAGTCCCGCCCATCGCCCCGTGGCAAGGCCAAGGCATGCCCCCGAGTCCCGCACATCGCCCC
>JAKOGI010004965.1:0-18279 GCA_029747015.1 Carnegiea gigantea | reverse complement strand
CACAATGGATTCATCAACAAGGCGCCTGAGGCATGAACTGGAACAAGAAAGCACACATAATACAGGCATTTGCATCAGCCAAAACAGTGTTCTGTAAACACCCAAATTACACCCTAAACAGAAACAATCTAATTGGCTACCAAGACAAGGAAATTTACAATGCCCACTTCACTAACACAATGGATTCATCAACAAGACACCTGAGTCATGAACTGAAAGAAGAAAGCACACATAATACAGGCATTTGCATCTGCCGAAACAGTATTCTGTAAACACCCAAATTACACCCTAAACAGAAACAGTCTAATTGGCTACCAAGACAACGAAATTTACAATGCCCACTTTATTAACACAATGGATTCATCAACAAGACGCCTGAGTCATGAACTAAAACAAGAAAGCACACATAATACAGGCATTTGCATCAGCCGAAACAGTATTCTCTAAACACCCAAATTACGCCCTAAACAGAAACAGTCCAACTGGCTTCCAAGGCAATGAAATTTACGAAGCCCACTTCATTAGCACAATAGATTCATCAACAACACGCCTGAGTCATGAACTGAAACAAGAAAGCACCTATAATACAGGCATTTGCATTAGCCGAAACAGTATCCTGTAAACACCCAAATTATACCCTAAACTGAAACAGTCTAATTGGCTACTAAGACAATGAAATTTGCAATGCCCACTTCATTAACACAATGGATTCATCAACAAGACGCCTGAGTCATGAAGTGAAACAAGAAAGCACACATAATACAGGCATTTGCATCAGCCGAAACAGTATTCTCTAAACACCCAAATTACACCCTAAACAGAAGCTGTCTAATTGGCTACCAAGACAATGAAATTCACAATGCCCACTTCGTTAACACAACGGATTCAACAACAAGACGCCTGAGTTATGAACTGAAACAAGAAAGCACACATAATACAGGCATTTGCATCAGCCGAAACAGTATTCTCCAATCGTCCAAATTACACCCTAAACAGAAGCGGTGTAATTGGCTACCAAGACAATGAAATTTGCAATGCCCACTTCATTAACACAATGGATTCATCAACAAGACGCCTGAGTCATGAACTGAAGCAAGAAAGCACGCATAATATAGGCATTTGCATCAGCTGAAACAGCATCCTCTAAACATCCAAATTGCGCCATAAACAGAAACAGTCTAATTGGCTGCCAAGACAATGAAATTTACAATGCCCACTTCATGAACACAATGGATTCATCAACAAGACGCCTGAGTCATGAGCTGAAACAAGAAAGCACACATAATACAGGCATTTGCATCAGCCGAAACAGTATTCTGTAAACACCCAAACTACACCCTAAACAGAAACAGTCTAATCGGCTACCAAGGCAATGAAATTTACAATGCCCACTTCATTAACACACTGGATTCATCAACAAGACGCCTGAGTCATGAACTGAAACAAGAAGGCACACATAGTACACGCATTTGCATCAGCCGAAACAGTATTCTCTAAACACCCAAATTACGCCCTAAATAGAAACAGCCCAACTGGCTACCAAGACAATGAAATTTACAATGCCCACTTCATTAACACAATGGATTCATCAACATGACGCCTGAGTCATGAACTGGAACAAGAAAGCGCACATAATACAGGCATTTGCATCAGCCGAAACAGTGTTCTGTAAACACCCAAATTACACCCTAAATCGAAAACAGCCTAATTGGCTACCACCAGACAGTGAAATTTAACAATGCCCACTTCACTAACACAATGGATTCATCAACAAGACGCCTAGTCATGAACTGGAATAGAGAAGCGCACATAATACAGGCATTTGCATCAGTCGAACAGTGTTCTGTAAACACCCAAATTACACCCTAAACAGAAACAATCTAATTGGCTACCAAGACAAAGGAAATTACATGCCCACTTCACTAACGCAATGGATTTCATCAACAAGACGCCTGAGTCATGAACTGAAACAAGAAAGCACACATAATGCAGACATTTGCATCAGCCGAAACAGTATTCTCTAAACACCCAAATTACGCCCTAAACAGAAACAGTCCAACTGGCTACCAAGGCAATGAAATTTACAATGCCCACTTCATTAACACAACGGATTCATCAACAAGACGCCTGAGTCATGAAGTGAAACAAGAAAGCACACATAATACAGGCATTTGCATCAGCCGAAACAGTATTCTCTAAACACCCAAATTACACCCTAAACAGAAGCAATCTAATTGGCTACCAAGACAATGAAATTTACAATGCCCACATCGTTAACACAACGGATTCAACAACAAGACGCCTGAGTTATGAACTGAAACAAGAAAGCACACATAATACAGGCATTTGCATCAGCCGAAACAGTATTCTCTAAACGTCCAAATTGCACCATAAACGGAAACAGTCTAATTGGCTGCCAAGACAAAGAAATTTACATTGCCCACTTCATTAACACAATGGATTCATCAACAAGATGCCTGAGTCATGAGCTGAAACAAGAAAGCACACATAATACAGGCATTTGCATCAGCCGAAACAGTATTCTGTAAACACCCAAATTACACCCCAAATCGAAACAGTCTAATTGGCTTCCAAGACAATGAAATTTACAATGCCCACCTCATTAACACAATGGATTCATCAACAAGACGCCTGAGTCATAAACTGAAACAAGAAAGCACAAATAATACAGGCATTTGCATCAGCCGAAAGAGTATTCTCTAAACACCCAAATTACACCTTAAACAGAAACAGTCCAATTGGCTTCCAAGACAACGAAATTTACAATGCCTACTTCATTAACACAATGGATTCATCAACAAGACGCCTGAGTCATGAACTGAAACAAGAAAGCACACATAATACAGGCATTTGCATCAGCCGAAACAGTGTTCTGTAAACACCCAAATTACACCCTAAACAGAAACAATCTAATTGGCTACCAAGACAAGGAAATTTACCATGCCCACTTCACTAACACAATGGATTCATCAACAAGACGCTTGAGTCATGAACTGAAAGAAGAAAGCACACATAATACAGGCATTTGCATCAGCCGAAACAGTATTCTGTAAACACCCAAATTACACCCTAAATCAAAACAGTCTAATTGGCTACCAAGACAATGAAATTTACAATGCCCACTTTATTAACACAATGGATTCATCAACAAAACGCCTGAGTCATGAACTGAAATAAGAAAGCACACATAATACAGGCATTTGCATCAGCCGAAACTGTATTTTCTAAACACCCAAATTACGCCCTAAACAGAAACAGTCAACTGGCTACCAAGGCAATGAAATTTACAATGCCCACTTCATTAACACAATAGATTCATCAACAAGACGCCTGAGTCATGAACTGAAATAAGAAAGCACCCATAATACAGGCATTTGCATCAGCCGAAACAGTATCCTGTAGACACCCAAATTATACCCTAAACTGAAACAGTCTAATTGGCTACCAAGACAATGAAATTTACAATGCCCGCTTCATTAACACAATGGATTCATCAACAAGACGCCTAAGTCATGAACCGAAACAAGAAAGCACACATAATACAGGCATTTGCATCAGCCGAAACAGTATTCCCTAAACACCCAAATTACACCCTAAACAGAAGCAGTCTATTGGCTACCAAGACAATGAAATTTACAATGCCCACTTCGTTAGCACAACGGATTCATCAACAAGACGCCTGAGTCATGAACTGAAATAAGAAAGCACACATAATACAGGCATTTGCATCAGGCGAAACAGTATTCTCTAAACGTCCAAATTACACCCTAAACAGAAGCAGTGTAATTGGCGACCAACACAATGAAATTTACAATGCCCACTTCATTAACACAATGGATTCATCAACAAGACGCCTGAGTCATGAACTGAAGCAAGAAAGCACACATAATACAGGCATTTGCATAAGCTGAAACAGCATCCTCTAAACGTCCAAATTGCACCATAAACAGAAACAGTCCAATTAGCTGCCAAGACACTGAAATTTACAATGCCCACTTCATTAACACAACGGATTCATCAACAAGACGCCTGAGTCACAAACTGAAACAAGAAAGCACACATAATATAGATATTTGCATCATCCGAAACAGTATTCTCCAAACACCAAAATTACACCCTAAATAGAAACAGTGTAATTGGCTACCAAGACAATGAAATTTACAATGCCCACTTCATTAACACAATGGATTCATCAACAAGACGCCTGAGTCATGAACAGAAACAAGAAAGCACACATAATACAGGCATTTGCATCAGCCGAAACAGTATTCTCTAAACACCCAAATTACACCCTAAATAGAAACAGTCTAATTGGCTGCCAAGACAATGAAATTTACAATGCCCACTACATTAACGCAATGGATTCATCAGCAAGACGCCTGAGTCACGAACTGAAACAAGAAAGCACACATAATACAGGCATTTGCATCAGCCGAAACAGTGTTCTCTAAACACCCAAATTGCACCCTAAACAGAAACAGTCTAATTGGCTGCCAAGACAATGAAATTTACAATGCCCACTTCATTAACACAATGGATTCATCAACAAGACGCCTGAGTCATGAACTGAAACAAGAAAGCACACGTAATACAGGCATTTGCATCAGCCGAAACAGTATTCTCTAAACATCCAAATTACACCCTAAACAGAAACAGTCTAATTGGCTACCGAGACAATGAAATTTACAATGCCCACTTCATTAACACAATGGATTTATCAACAAGACGCCAGAGTCATGAACTGAAACAAGAAAGCACACATAATACAGGCATTTGCATCAGCCGAAACAGTATTCTCTAAACGTCCAAATTACACCCTAAACAGAAGCAGTGTAATTGGCTGCCAAAACAATGAAATTTACAACGCCCACTTCATTAACACAATGGATTCATCAGCAAGACGCCTGACTCATGAACTGAAACAAGAAGGCATGCATAATACAGGCATCTGCATCAGCCGAAACAGTATTCTGTAAACGCCCAAATTACACCCTAAATCGAAGCAGTCTAATTGGCTACCAAGACAATGAAATTTACAATGCCCTCTTCATTAGCACAATGGATTCATCACCAAGACGCCTGAGGCATGAACTGAAACAAGAAAGCACACCTAATACCGGCATTTGCATCAGCCGAAACTGTATCCCCTAGACACGCAAATTACACCCTAAACAGAAACAGTCTAATTGGCTACCAAGATAATAAAATTTACAATGCCCACTACATTAACGCAATGGATTCATCAACAAGACGCCTGAGTCACGAACTGAAACAAGAAAGCACACATAATACAGGCATTTGCATCAGCCGAAACAGTATTCTCTAAACACCCGAATGACACCCTAAACAGAAACAGTCTAATTGGCTACCAAGATAATGAAATTTACAATGCCCACTACATTAGCACAATGGATTCATCAACAGGATGCCTGAGTCATGAACTGAAACAGGAAGGCACACATAGTACACGCATTTGCATCAGCCGAAACAGTCTTCTCTAAACACCCAAATTACGCCCTAAATAGAAACAGTCCAACTGGCTACCAAGACAATGAAATTTACAATGCCCACATCATTAACACAATAGATTCATCAACAAGACGCCTGAGTTATGAACTGAAACAAGAAAGCACCCATAATACAGGCATTTGCATCAGCCGAAACAGTATCCTGTAAACGCCCAAATTACACCCTAAACAGAAACAGTCTAATTGGCTACCAAGACAATGAAATTTACAATGCCCACTTCGTTAACACAATGGATTCATCAACAAGACGCCTAAGTCATAGACTGAAACAAGACAGCACACATAATACAGGCATTTGCATCAGGTAAAACAGTATTACCTAAACATCCAAATTACGCCCTAAACAGAAGCAGTCTAATTGGCTACCAAGACAATGAAATTTACAATGCCCACTTCGTTAACACAACGGATTCATCAACAAGACGCCTGAGTCATGACCTGAAACAAGAAAGCACACGTAATACGGGCATTTGCATCAGCCGAAACAATATTATCTAAACGTCTAAATTACACCCTAAACAGAAGCACTGTAATTGGCTACCAAGACAATGAAAGTTACAATGCCCGCTTCATCAACACAATGGATTCATCAACAAGATGCCTGAGTCATGAACTGAAACAAGAAAGCAGACATAATACAGGCATTTGCATCAGCTGAAACAGTATTCTCTAAACATCCAAATTACACCCTAAACAGAAATAGTCTAATTGGCTACCAAGATAATGAAATTTACAATGCCCACTTCATTAACACAATGGATTCATCAACAAGACGCCTGAGCCATGAACTGAAAGAAGAAAGCACACATAATACAGGCATTTGCATCAGCCGAAACAGTATTCTGCAAACACCCAAATTACACCCCAAATCGAAACAGTCTAATTGGCACCCAAGACAATGAAATTTACAATGCCCACTTCATTAACACAATGGATTCATCAACAAGACGCCTGAGTCATGAACTGAACAAGAAAGCACACATAATACAGGCATTTGCATCAGCCGAAACAGTATTCTCTAAACATCCAAATTACTCCGTAAACAGAAACAGTCTAATTGGCTACCAAGACAATGAAATTTACAATGCCCACTTCATTAACACAACGGATTCATCGACAAGACGCCTGAGTCATGAACTGAAACAAGAAAGCACACATAATACAGGCATTTGCATCAGCCGAAACAGTATTCTCTAAACACCCAAATTACACCCTAAACAGAAGCAGTCTAATTGGCTACTAAGACAATGAAATTTACAATGCCCACTTCGTTAACACAACGGATTCATCAACAAGACGCCTGAGTCATGAACTAAAACAAGAAAGCACACATAATATAGGCATTTGCATAAGCTGAAACAGTATTCTCTAAATATCCAAATTGCACCGTAAACAGAAACAGTCTAACTGGCTGCTAAGACAATGAAATTTACAATGCCCACTTCATTAACCCAATGGATTCATCAGCAATACGCCTGAGTCACGAACTGAAACAAGAAAGCACGCATAATACAGGAATTTGCATCATTCGAAACAGTATTCTCCAAACACCAAAATTACACCCTAAACAAAAACAGTCTAATTGGCAACCAAGACAATGAAATTTACAATGCCCACTTCATTAACACAACGGATTCATCAACAAGACGCCTGAGTCATGAACTGAAACCGGAAAGCACGCATAATACAGGCATTCGCATCAGCCGAAATAGTATTCTCTAAACACCCAAATTACACCCTAAACAGAAACAGTCTAATTGGCTGCCAAGACAATGAAATTTGCAATGCCCAATTCATTAACACAATGGATTCATCAATAAGACGCCTGAGTCATGAACTGAAACAAGAAAGCACGCATAATACAGGCGTTTGCATCAGCCGAAACAGTATTCTGTAAACACCCAAATTACACCCTAAACAGAAACAGTCTAATTGGCTACCAAGACAATGAAATTTACAATGCCCACTTCATTAACACAATGAATTCATCAACAAGACGCCTGAGTCATGAACTGAAACAAGAAAGCACACATAATACAGGCATTTGCATCAGCCGAAACAGTATTCTCTAAACGCCCAAATTACACCCTAAATAAAAGCAGTCTAATTGGCTACCAAGACAATGAAATTTACAATGCCCACTTCATTAACACAATGGATTAATCAACAAGATGCCTCAGTCATGAACTAAAACAAGAAAGCACACATAATACAGGCATTTACATTAGCTGAAACAGTATTCTCTAAACACCCAAATTACACCCTAAACAGAAACAGTCTAATTGGCTGCGAAGACAATGAAATTTACAATGCCCACATCATTAACGCAACGGATTCGTCGACAAGACGCATGGGTCATGAACTGAAACAAGAAAGCACACATAATACAGGCATTTGCATCAGCCGAAACAGTATTCTCTAAACACTCAAATTACACCCTAAACAGAAGCAGTCTAATTGGCTACCAAGACAATGAAATCTACAATGCCCACTTCGTTAACACAACAGATTCATCAACAAGACGCCTGAGTCATGAACTGAAACAAGAAAGCACACATAATACAGGCATTTGCATCAGCCGAAACAGCATTCTCTAAACGTCCAAATTACACCCTAAACAGAAGTAGTTTAATTGGCGACCAACCCAATGAAATTTACAATGCCCACTTCATTAACACAATGGATTCATCAACAAGACGCCTGAGTCATGAACTGAAACAAGAAAGCACACATAATATAGGCATTTGCATCAGCTGAAACAGTATTCTCTAAGCATCCAAATTGCACCATAAACAGAAACAGTCTAATTGGCTGCCAAGACAATGAAATTTACAATGCCCACTTCATTAACACAATGGATTCATCAACAAGACGCCTGAGTCACGAACTAAAGCAAGAAAGCACACATAATACAGGTATTTGCATCATCCGAAACAGTACTCTCCAAACACCAAAATTACATCCTAAACAGAAACAGTGCAATTGGCTACCAAGACAATGAAATTTACGATGTCCACTGCATTAACACAATGGATTCATCACCAAGACGCCTGGGTCATGATCTGAAACAAGAAAGCGCACACGATACAGGCATTTGCATCTGCCGAAAGTGTAATCTCCAAACACCCAAATTACACCCTAAACAGAAACAGTCTAATTGGCTGCCAAGACAATGAAATTGCCCAATTCATTAACACAATGAAATTCATCAACAAGACGCCTGAGTCATGAACTGAAACAAGAAAGCACACATAATACAGGCATTTGCATCAGCCGAAACAGTATTCTCTAAACACCCAAATTACACCCTAAACAGAAATAGTCTAATTGGCTACCAAGACAATGAAATTTACAATGCCCACTTCATTAACACAACAGATTCATCAACAAGACGCCTGAGTCATGAACTGAAACAAGAAAGCAGCATAATACAGGCATTTGCATCAGCCGAAACAGCATTCTTAAACGTCCAAATTACACCCTAAACAGAAGTAGTTTAATTGGCGACCAACCCAATGAAATTTACAATGCCCACTTCATTAACACAATGGATTCATCAACAAGACGCCTGAGTCATGAACTGAAACAAGAAAGCACACGTAATATAGGCATTTGCATCAGCCGAAACAGTATTCTCTAAACACCCAAATTACACCCTAAACAGAAACAGTCTAATTGGCTACCAAGACAATGAAATTTACAACGCCCACTTCATTAACACAATGGATTCATCAACAAGACGCCTGAGTCACCAACTGAAACAAGAAAGCACACATAATACAGGCATTTGCATCATCCGAAACATTGTTCTCCAAACACCAAAATTACACCCTAAACAGAAACAGTGTAATTGGCCACCAAGACAAGTAAATTTACAATGCCCACTTCATTAACACAATGGATTCATCAACAAGACGCCTGAGTCATGAACTGAAACAAGAAAGCACACATAATACTGGCATTTACATTAGCTGAAACAATATTCTCTAAACACCCAAATTACACCCTAAACACAAACAGTCTAATTGCCTACGAAGACAATGAAATTTACAATGCCCACTTCATTAACACAACGGATTCATCGACAAGACGCCTGAGTCATGAACTGAAACAAGAAAGCACACATAATACAGGCATTTGCATCAGCCGAAACAGTATTCTCTAAACACCCAAATTAGACCCTAAACAGAAGCAGTCTAATTGGCTACTAAGACAATGAAATTTACAATGCCCACTTCATTGACACAACGGATTCATCAACAAGATGCCTGAGTCATGAACTGAAATAAGAAAGCACACATAATATAGGCATTTGCATAAGCTGAAACAGTATTCTCCAAACATCCAAATTGCACCATAAACAGAAACAGTCTAATTGGCTGCTAAGACAAAGAAATTTACAATGCCCACTTCCTTAACCCAATGGATTCATCAACAAGACGCCTGAGTCACGAACTGAAACAAGAAAGCACGCATAATACCGGAATTTGCATCATTCGAAACAGTATTCTGCAAACACCAAAATTACACCCTAAACAAAAACAGTCTAATTGGCAACCAAGACAATGAAATTTACAATGCCCACTTCATTAACACAACGGATTCATCAACAAGACACCTGAGTCATGAACTGAAATCGGAAAGCACGCATAATACAGGCATTCGCATCAGCCGAAATAGTATTCTCTAAACACCCAAATTACGCCCTAAGCAGAAACAGTCTAATTGGCTGCAAAGACAATGAAATTTACAATGCCCAATTCACTAACACAATGGATTCATCAACAAGACGCCTGAGTCATGAACTGAAACAAGAACGCACGCATAATACAGGCATTTGCATCAACCGAAACAGTATTCTGTAAACACCCAAATTACACCCTAAACTGAAACAGTCTAATTGGCTACGAAGACAATAAAATTTACAATGCCCACTTCATTAACACAACGGATTCATCAACAAGACGCCTGAGCAATGAACTGAAACAAGAAAGCACGCATAATACAGGCATCTGCATCAGATGAAACAGTATTCTCTAAACACCCAAATTACACCCTAAACAGAAGCAGTCTAATTAGCTACCAAGACAATGAAATTTACAATGCCCACTTCATTAACACAATGGATTCATCAACAAGACGCCTGAGTCATGAACTGAAACAAGAAAGCACACATAATACACGCATTTGCATCAGCCGAAATAGTATTCTCTAAACATCCAAATTACACCCTAAACAGAAACAGTCTAATCGGCTTCCAAGACAATGAAATTTACAATGCCCACTTCATTAACACAATGGATTCATCAACAAGACTCCTGAGTCATGAACTGAAACAAGAAAGCACACATAATACAGGCATTTGCATCAGCCGAAACAGTATTCTCTAAACACCCAAATTACACCCCAAATAGAAGCAGTCTAATTGGCTACTAAGACAATGAAATTTACAATGCCCACTTCGTTGACACAACGGATTCTCAACAAGATGCCTGAGTCATGAACTGAAATAAGAAAGCGCACATAATATAGGCATTTGTATAAGCTGAAACAGTATTCTCCAAACATCCAAATTGCACCATAAACAGAAACAGTCTAATTGGCTGCTAAGACAATGAAATTTACAATGCCCACTTCGTTAACCCAATGGATTCATCAACAAGACGCCTGAGTCACGAACTGAAACAAGAAAGCGCGCATAATACAGGAATTTGCGTCACTCGAAACAGTATTCTCCAAACACCAAAATTACACCCTAAACAAAAACAGTCTAATTGGCAACCAAGACAATGAAATTTACAATGCCCACTTCATTAACACAACGGATTCATCAACAAGACGCCTGAGTCATGAACTGAAACCGGAAAGCACGCATAATACAGGCATTCGCATCAGCCGAAATAGCATTCTCTAAACACCCAAATTACACCCTAAACAGAAACAGTCTAATTGGCTGCAAAGACAATGAAATTTACAATGCTCAATTCACTAACACAATGGATTCATCAACAAGACGCCTGAGTCATGAACTGAAACAAGAACGCACGCATAATACAGGCATTTGCATCAACCGAAACAGTATTCTGTAAACACCCAAATTACACCCTAAACTGAAACAGTCTAATTGGCTACGAAGACAATGAAATTTACAATGCCCACTTCATTAACACAACGGATTCATCAAAAAGACGCCTGAGTCATGACCTGAAACAAGAAAGCACACATAATACAGGCATTTGCATCAGCCGAAACAGTATTCTCTAAACACCCAAATTACACCCTAAATAGAAGCAGTCTAATTGGCTACCAAGACAATGAAATTTACAATGCCCACTTCATTAACACAACGGATTCATCAACAAGACGCCTGAGTCATGAACTGAAACAAGAAAGCACATATAATACAGGCATTTACATTAGCTGAAACAGTATTTTCTAAACACCCAAATTACACCCTAAACAGAAACAGTCTAATTGGCTGCGAAGACAATGAAATTTACAATGCCCACTTCATTAACGCAACGGATTTGTCGACAAGATGCCTGAGTCATGAACTGAAACAAGAAAGCACACATAATACAGGCATTTGCATCAGCCGAAGCAGTATTGTCTAAACACCCAAATTTCACCCTAAACAGAAGCAGTCTAATTAGCTACCAAGACAATGAAATTTACAATGCCCACTTCGTTAACACAACGGATTCATCAACAAGACGCCCGAGTCATGAACTGAAACAAGAAAGCACACATAATACAGGCATTTGCAACAGCCGAAACAGTATTCTCTAAACGTCCAAATTACACCCTAAACAGAAGCAGTGTAATTGGCGACCAACACAATGAAATTTACAATGCCCACTTCATTAACACAATGGATTCATCAACAAGACGCCTGAGTCATGAACTGAAACAAGAAAGCACACATAATATAGGCATTTGCATCAGCTGAAACAGTATTCTCTAAACATCCAAATTGCACCATAAAAAGAAACAGTCTAATTGGCTGCCAAGACAATGAAATTTACAATGCCCACTTCATTAACACAATGGATTCATCAACAAGACGCCTGAGTCACGAACTAAAGCAAGAAAGCACACTTAATACAGGTATTTGCATCATCCGGAACAGTACTCTCCAAACACCAAAATTACACCCTAAACAGAAACAGTGTAATTGGCTACCAAGACAATGAAATTTACAATGTCCACTTTATTAACACAATGGATTCATCAACAAGACGCCTGGGTCATGATCTGAAACAAGAAAGCACCCATGATACAGGCATTTGCATCTGCCGAAAGTGTAATCTCCAAACACCCAAATTACACCCTAAACAGAAACAGTCTAATTGGCCGCCAAGACAATGAAATTTACATTGCCCAATTCATTAACACAATGAATTCATCAACAAGACGCCTGAGTCATGAACTGAAACAAGAAAGCACGCATAATACAGGCATTTGCATCAGCCGAAACAGTATTCTGTAATCACCCAAATTACATCCTAAACTGAAATAGTCTAATTGGCTACGAAGACAATGAAATTTACAATGCTCACTTCATTAACACAACGGATTCATCAACAAGACGCCTGAGTCATGAACTGAAACAAGAAAGCACACATAATACAGGCATTGGCATCAGCCGAAACAGTATTCTCTAAACACCCAAATTACACCCTAAACAGAAGCAGTCTAATTAGCTACCAAGACAATGAAATTTACAATGCCCACTTCGTTAACACAACGGATTCATCAACAAGACGCCCGAGTCATGAACTGAAACAAAAAAGCACACATAATATAGGCATTTGTATCAGCTGAAACAGTATTCTCTAAACATCCAAATTGCACCATGAACAGAAACAGTCTAAATGGCTGCCAAGACAATGAAATTTACAACGCCTACTTCATTAACACAATGGATTCATCAACAAGACGCCTGAGTCACGAACTGAAACAAGAAAGCACACATAATACAGGTATTTGCATCAGTTGAAATAGTATTCTCTAAACATCCAAATTACACCCTAAACAGAAACAGTCCAACTGGCTACCAAGGCAATGAAATTTACAATGCCCACTTCATTAACACAATGGATTCATCAACAAGACGCCTGGGTCATGAACTGAAACAAGAAAGCACACATGATACAGGCATTTGCATCAGCCGCAAGAGTAATCTCCAAACACCCAAATTACACCCTAAACAGAAACAGTCTAATTGGGTGCCAAGACAATGAAATTTACAATGCCCAATTCATTAACACAATGGATTCATCAACAAGACGCCTGAGTCATGAACTGAAACAAGAAAGCACACATAATATAGGCATTTGTATCAGCTGAAACAGTATTCTCTAAACATCCAAATTGCACCATGAACAGAAACAGTCTAATTGGCTGCCAAGACAATGAAATTTACAACGCCCACTTCATTAACACAATGGATTCGTCAACAAGACGCCTGAGTCACGAACTGAAACAAGAAAGCACACATAATGCAGGTATTTGCATCATCCGAAACAGTATTCTCCAAACACCAAAATTACACCTTAAACAGAAACAGTGTAATTGGCTACCAAGACAATGAAATTTACAATGCCCACTTCATTAACACAATGGATTCATCAACAAGACGCCTGGGTCATGAACTAAAACAGGAAAGCACACATGATACAGGCATTTGCATCAGCCGAAAGAGTAATCTCCAAACACCCAAATTACACCCTAAACAGAAACAGTCTAATTGGCTGCCAAGACAATGAAATTTACAATGCCCAATTCATTAAAACAATGGATTCATCAACAAGACGCCTGAGTTATGAACTAAAACAAGAAAGCACGCATAATACAGGCATTTGCATCAGCCGAAACAGTGTCCGTAAACACCCAAATTACAACCTAAACTGAAACAGTCTAATTGGCTACGAAGACAATGAAATTTACAATGCCCACTTCATTAACACAACGGATTCATCAACAAGACGCCTGAGTCATGAACTGAAACAAGAAAGCACACATAATACAGGCATTTGCATCAGCCGAAACAGTATTCTCTAAACACCCAAATTACACCCTAAACAGAAACAGTCTAATTGGCTACCAAGACAATGAAATTTACAATGCCCACTTCATTAACACAATGGATTCATCAACAAGACGCCTGAGTCATGAACTGAAACAAGAAAGCACACATAATACAGGCATTTGCATCAGCCGAAACAGTATTCTCTAAACGTCCAAATTACACCCTAAACAGAAGCAGTGTAATTGGCTACCAAGATAATGAAATTTACAACGCCCACTTCATTAACACAATGGATTCATCAACAAGACGCCAGAGTCATGAACTGAAACAAGAAGGCACACATAATAAGGCATCTGCATCAGCCGAAACAGTATTCTGTAAACACCCAAATTACACCCTAAATCGAAACAGTCTAATTGGCTACCAAGACAATGAAATTTACAATGCCCACTTCATTAACACAATGGATTCATCACCAAGACGCCTGAGTCATGAACTGAAACAAGAAAGCACACCTAATACAGGCATTTGCATCTGCCGAAACTGTATCCCCTAGACACCCTAAATACACCCTAAACAGAAACAGTCTAATTGGCTATCAAGACAATGAAATTTACAATGCCCACTACATTAACGCAATGGATTCATCAACAAGACGCCTGAGTCACGAACTGAAACAAGAAAGCACACATAATACCGGCATTTGCATCAGCTGAAACAGTATTCTCTAAACACCAAAATTACACCCTAAACAGAAACAGTCTAATTGGCTACCAAGATAATGAAATTTACAATGCCCACTACATTAACACAATGGATTCATCAACAAGACGCCTGAGTCATGAACTGAAACAGGAAAGCACGCATAATACAGGCATTTGCATCAGCCGAAACAGTATTCTCTAAACACCCAAATTACACCCTAAATAGAAACAGTCCAACTGGCTACCAAGACAATGTAATTTACAATGCCCACATCATTAACACAATAGATTCATCAACAAGACGCCTGAGTCATGAACTGAAACAAGAAAGCACCCATAATACAGGCATTTGCATCAGCCGAAACAGCATCCTGTAAACACCCAAATTACACCCTAAACAGAAACAGTCTAATTGGCTACCAAGACAATGAAATTTACAATGCCCAGTTCATTAACACAATGGATTCATCAGCAAGACGCTTGAGTCATGAACTGAAACAAGAAAGCACACATAATACAGGCATTTGCATTAGCTGAAACAGTATTCTCTAAACACCCAAATTACACCCTAAACAGAAGCAGTCTAATGGGCTACCAAGACAATGAAATTTACAATGCCCACTTCGTTAACACAACGGATTCATCAACAAGACGCCTGAGTCATGAACTGAAACAAGAAGGCACACACTATACGGGCATTTGCATCAGCCGAAATAGTATTCTCTAAACGTCCAAATTACACCCCAAACAGAAGCAGTGTAATTGGCTACCAAGACAATGAAATTTGCAATGCCCACTTCATTAACACAATGGATTCATCAACAAGACGCCTGAGTCATGAACTGAAGCAAGAAAGCACACATAATACAGGCATTTGCATCAACTGAAACAGCATCCTCTAAACATCCAAATTGCGCCATAAACAGAAACAGTCTAATTGGCTGCCAAGACAATGAAATTTACAATGCCCACTTCATGAACACAATGGATTCATCAACAAGACGCCTGAGTCATGAGCTGAAACAAGAAAGCACAATTATACAGGCATTGCATCAGCCGAAACCCCCCCCGTACAACAGTATTCGTCACAACAACCCAACAAACTACACACCCACACAAAACAAAAAACAGTCTAACGGCTACCAAGACAATGGAAAATGTACAATGCCACTTCATAACACAATGGATTCATCCACAAGACGCCTGAGTCATGAATGAAACAAGAAGCCACAAATAGTACACGTCATTTGCATCCGCCGAAACAAGTATTCTCTAAACACCCAAATTACGCCCTAATAGAAACAGCCCAACTGGCTACCAAGACAATGAAATTTACAATGCCCACTTCATTAACACAATGGATTCATCAACATGACGCCTGAGTCATGAACTGGAACAAGAAAGCGCACATAATACAGGCATTTGCATCAGCCGAAACAGTATTCTGTAAACACCCAAATTACACCCTAAATCGAAACAGTCTAATTGGCTACCAAGACAATGAAATTTACAATGCCCACTTCATTAACACAATGGATTCATCAACAAGACGCCCTAAGTCATGAAATGATAGAAATTCGACATACTAAAGGCATTTGCATCAGTTCGAAACAAGTGTTCGTAAACACCCAAATACAACCCTAAACAGAAACAATCTAAGTGGCTACCAGACAAGGAAATTTACAATGCCAACTTCACTAACGCAATGGATTCATCAACCAAAGACGCCCTGAGTCATGAACTGAAACAAGAAATGCACACCACCATAATGCAGGCATTGGCATAGCCGAAACAGTATTCTCTAAACACCCAAATTACGGCCCTAAACAGAAACAGTCCAAACTGGTACCAAGCAATGAAAAATTTACAATGCCCACTTCATTAACACAATGGATTCATCAACAAGACGCCTGAGTCATGAACTGAAACAAGAAAGCACACATAATACAGGCATTGGCATCAGCCGAAACAGTATTCTCTAAACACCCAAATTACACCCTAAACAGAAGCAGTCTAATTGGCTACCAAGACAATGAAATTTACAATGCCCACATCGTTAACACAACGGATTCAACAACAAGACGCCTGAGTTATGAACTGAAACAAGAAAGCACACATAATACAGGCATTTGCATCAGCCGAAAGAGTAATCTCCAAACACCCAAATTACACCCTAAACAGAAACAGTCTAATTGGCTGCCAAGACAATGAAATTTACAATGCCCAATTCATTAGCACAATGGATTCATCAGCGAGACGCCTGAGTCTTGAACTGAAACAAGAAAGCACACGTAATACAGGCATTTGCATCAGCCGAAACGGTATTCTCTAAACACCCAAATTACACCACAAACGGAAACAGTCTAATTGGCTACGAACGCAACGAAATTTACAATGCCCAAGTGATTAACACAACGGATTCATCAACAAGACGCCTGAGTCATGAACTGAAACAAGAAAGCACACATAATACAGGCATTTGCATCAGCCGAAACAGTATTCTCTAAACACGCAAATTACACCCAAAACAGAAGCAGTCTTATTGGCTGCCAAGACAATGAAATTTACAATGCCCACTTCATTAACACAACGGATTCATCAACAAGGCGCCTGAGTCATGAACTGAAACAAGAAAGCACACATAATACAGGCATTTGCATCAGCCGAAACAGTATTCTCTAAACGTCCAAATTACACCCTAAACAGAAGCAGTGTAATTGGCTACCATGATGATGAAATTTACAACGCCCACTTCATTAACACAATGGATTCATCAACAAGACGCCTGAGTCATGAACTGAAACAAGAAGGCACACATAATAAAGGCATCTGCATCAGCCGAAACAGTATTCTGTAAACGCCCAAATTACACCCTAAATCGAAACAGTCTAATTGGCTACCAAGACAATGAAATTTACAATGCCCACTTCATTAACACAAGGGATTCATCAACAAGACACCTGAGTCATGAACTGAATCAAGAAAGCACACATAA
>JAKOGI010004964.1:5000-10000 GCA_029747015.1 Carnegiea gigantea | reverse complement strand
CCCACGGCAGCATCCCGGCATGTCGGGCAGCGTCCGGGCATGCTGTCGCTGGCTGCCGGGGGGTGCTGGATTCTGGCCGCAGGCTGTGAACGCTGGCCGCAGCCCTGTGAACGCTGGCCGCTTGTCCTGGACGCTGGCCGCAGGCTGTGAACGCTGGCCGCAGCCTTGTGAACGCTGGCCGCTTGTCCTGAACGCTGGCCGCAGCCTGTGAACGCTGGCCGCAGGCTGTGAACGCTGGCCGCTTGTCCTGAACGCTGGCCGCTTGTCCTGAACGCTGGCCGCAGCCTGTGAACGCCGGCCGCTTGTCCTGAACGCCGGCCGCTTGTCCTGAACGCTGGCCGCTTGTCCTGAACGCTGGCCGCAGCCTGTGAACGCTGGCCGCTTGTCCTGAACGCTGGCCGCAGCCTGTGAACGCTGGCCGCAGCCTGGGAACGCTGGCCGCCTGTCCTGAACGCTGGCCGCAGCCTGTGAACGCTGGCCGCTTGTCCTGAACGCTGGACGCAGCCTGTGAACGCTGGCCGCAGGCTGTGAACGCTGGCCGCTTGTCCTGAACGCTGGCCGCTTGGCGTGAACGCTGGCCGCAGCCTGTGAACGCTGGCCGCTTGTCCTGAACGCTGGCCGCAGCCTGTGAAAGCTGGCCGCAGCCTGTGAACGCTGGCCGCTTGTCCTGAACGCTGGCCGCAGCCTGTGAACGCTGGCCGCTTGCTCTGAACGCTGGCCGCAGCCTGTGAACGCTGGCCGCTTGTCCTGAACGCTGGCCGCAGCCTGTGAACGCTGGCCGCAGGCTGTGAACGCTGGCCGCTTGTCCTGAACGCTGGGCGCTTGTCCTGAACGCTGGCCGCAGCCTGTGAACGCTGGCCGCAAGCTGTGAACGCTGGCCGCTTGTCCTGAACGCTGGCCGCTTGTCCTGAACGCTGGCCGCAGCCTGTGAACGCTGGCCGCTTGTCCTGAACGCTTGCCGCAGCCTGTGAACGCTGGCCGCAGGCCTGTGAACGCTGGCCGCTTGTCCTGAACGCTGGCCGCTGCCTGTGAACGCTGGCCGCAGCCTGTGAACGCTGGCCGCTTGTCCTGAACGCGGGCCGCAGGCCTGTGAACGCTGGCCGCTGCTCCTGAACGCTGGCCGCTGCCTGTGAACGCTGGCCGCAGGCCTGTGAACGCTGGCCGCTTGGCCTGAACGCTGGCCGCAGGCTGTGAACGCTGGGCGCTTGTCCTGAACGCTGGCCGCAGCCTGTGAACGCTGGCCGCTTGTCCTGAACGCTGGCCGCAGCCTGTGAATGCTGGCCGCAGGCCGGTGAACGCTGGCCGCTTGTCCTGAACGCTGGCCGCAGCCTGTGAACGCTGGCCGCAGCCTGTGAACGCTGGCCGCTGGTCCTGAACGCTGGCCGCAGCCTGTGAACGCTGGCCGCTTGTCCTGAACGCTGGCCGCTTGCCGTGAACGCTGGCCGCTTGTCCTGAACGCTGGCCGCAGCCTGTGAACGCTGACCGCAGGTCCTGAACGCTGGCCGCAGCCTGTGAACGCTGGCCGCAGGCTGTGAACGCTGGCCGCAGCCCAGTGAACGCTGGCCGCTTGTCCTGAACGCTGGCCGCAGCCTGTGAACGCTGGCCGCAGCCTGTGAACGCTGGCCGCTTGTCCTGAACGATGGCCGCAGCCTGTGAACGCTGGCCGCTGTCCTGTGAACGCTGGCCGCTGGCCTGTGAACGCTGGCCGCAGGCCGTGACCTGTCCCAGCTGAGTATGAAAAATCGGCACGGTTGATGTCCACTCCGGGCACGGCCACCAAACCTCCTGAAGATCTCTAGGGGGATGGTCCGGGCGGAGTATGAAAAATAGGCACGGTTGATGTCCACTCCGGGCACGGCCACCAAACCTCCTGAAGCTCTCTAGGGGGATGGCCCGGGCGGAGTATGAAAAATCGGCACGGTTGATGTCCACTCCGGGCACGGCCACGAAAGCCCGTTGTGCTCTTTAGGGGGAAGGTGATTGAGCTAGTGCCCCGCCCCGTCCGCGACCCGAGCAGGATGAACGATGGTGAGTGACACCCCGCCCCCGGCCCCGTGACCCCCCCGCGCGCATTATAATCTTTGACAGGGCGCAGGGCGCAGGGACGCAGGGGCGCGGGGGCGGACTTGACGGACTTGAGCGGACCTTGGGCGGACTGGGCGAAGGAAGGGTCGAGAGCTAGGCCCCGTGGCGTGCCGCGTGCCCCCATATTGGTGCCCCAAGTCCCGAACGTCGATGCCAAGGCATGCCCCCGAGTCCCGGGGAGCGGCCCCGTGCACGGCCGAGGCCTGCCCCCGCGTCCCGCACATCGGCCCCGGGGCATGCCCCCGTGCATCGCCTCTAGAACGCCCCCGAAGCAAGGCCAAGGCATGCCCCCCGAGTCCCGCCCATCGCCCCGTGGCAAGGCCAAGGCATGCCCCCGAGTCCCGCACATCGCCCCGGGCCGTGCCCCCGGGTCCCGAGGAACGCCCCCAAACGGCCCCGGTGCATGCCCAAGGCGTGCCCCCGCGTCCCGAGGATCGGCCCCGGTCCATGCCCAAGGCGTGCCCCCCGGGTCCCGAGGAAGGCCCCCGGAACGGCCCCGGTGCATGGCCACGGCATGCCCCCGAGTCCCGCACCTCGCCCCGGGGCGTGCCCCCGAGTCCCGAGGAACGCCCCGGTGCATGCCCAAGGCATGGCCCCGAGTCCCGCACGTCGCCCCGGAACGGCCCCGGGGCGCGGCCAAGGCATGGCCCCGAGTCCCGGGGAACGCCCTCAGAACGGCCCCGGTGCATGGCCCCGCGTCCCGCACATCGCCCCGAAACGGCCCCGGTGCATGCCCAAGGCATGCCCCTGAGTCCCGAGGAAGGCCCCCACAACGGCCCCGGTGCATGGCCGAGGCATGCCCCCGGGTCCCGAGGACCGGCCCCGGGGGGCCCCGGGGCATGCCCCCGGGTCCCGAGGGTCGGCCCCGGGGCATGCCCCCGAGAGGGTCCACGCACGCTGCCGGACGCCCACGGCAGCATCCATGCATGCCGGGCAGCGTCCGGGCATGCTGTCGCTGGGTGCCGGGGCTGCCGGGGGGTGCTGGATGCTGGCCGCAGGCTGTGAACGCTGGCCGCAGCCCTGTGAACGCTGGCCGCTTGTCCTGGACGCTGGCCGCAGGCTGTGAACGCTGGCCGCAGACCTGTGAACGCTGGCCGCTTGTCCTGGACGCTGGCCGCAGGCTGGGAACGCTGGCCGCAGGCTGTGAACGCGGGCCGCAGCCCTGTGAACGCTGGCCGCTTGTCCTGGACGCTGGCCGCAGGCTGTGAACGCTGGCCGCAGCCCGTGAACGCTGGCCGCAGGCTGTGAACGCTGGCCGCAGCCCTGTGAACGCTGGCCGCAGCCCTGTGAACGCTGGCCGCTTGTCCTGGACGCTGGCCGCAGGCGGTGAACGCTGGCCGCAGGCTGTGAACGCTGGCCGCAGCCCTGTGAACGCTGGCCGCTTGTCCTGGACGCTGGCCGCAGGCTGTGAACGCTGGCCGCAGCCCTGTGAACGCTGCCCGCTTGTCCTGGACGCTGGCCGCAGCCCTGTGAACGCTGGCCGCAGCTCCTGAACGCTGGCCGCAGCCTGTGAACGCTGGCCGCTTGTCCTGGACGCTGGCCGCAGGCTGGGAACGCTGGCCGCAGGCTGTGAACGCTGGACGCAGCCCTGTGAACGCTGGCCGCTTGTCCTGGACGCTGGCCGCAGCCCTGTGAACGCTGGCCGCAGCTCCTGAACGCTGGCCGAAGCCTGTGAACGCTGGCCGCTTGTCCTGGACGCTGGGCGCAGCCCCTGGACGCTGGGCGCAGCCCCTGGACGCTGGCCGCAGGGCCCTGAACGCTGGCCGCAGCCCCGCGAACGCCCGAAAGCCGTCCCGAGAAAAAATCCCCGTATTTTTGTCGTGCGTTTTTCCCCAAATTTTGTCCACCCCTTCCCACGATTTTTAGAGGATTTACAAGCTTTGTCCCGCATTTTTCTGATTTTTCTCCGATTTTTAGGATTTTTTTTCGTTTTCGACTTTAAAAAAATCATAAAAAATAGCTCGGGTGTCCGAAAAATTCCGAAAAAATATTTTTTAGTAATTTCACATCATGATCTTTCCAATGGTACCATTGGTTGCTGCTGAAACATTCTAAATCTTCAAAAAAAACCCCAGTATGATTTTTCGTCACAGTTGATGTCTACTGGGGGCAGAGCCAGTAGAGTTATAAGAGCTCTTTATAGGGGAGGTGCTTGGCAAGCAGCTGGGGCAGCAGCAGCGTCAGCGGCAGCCATCGCCCATGCATGGCATGGCATGGCATGATGTCAAAGGCCTTGTTGCCATGGCTTCCTTGCACCGAACCTTGGCGGGCGGATGATGGACCACCCCGGGGGTCGGGTTTTGCCTCGGGAAGCGTGACTAGCATGAAAATTGTTGGATATCGATCGATGGAGTGCGGGAATCGTTGCTATGCTAGTTCCTACCTTCCGAGGCACCGGTGGTGCTCCCGACGCCCGTCTTCGGTGGCATTCCCTAGGCTTCTAGGATGCCATCACGGGTGGGGGCCTTGCCCCCCCTCACCCGAGAACGGTGATCACCCCCACGTGGGCAGGGGTGATTGTTGGTGAATTCCCGCGGCCCACCGTCCCTTCTTTCTTGACCCGGCCCCCTTGCTCCCTGACATCATTTCTGGTGCTCGACCTGCCCCGTCCTGGGGGCGGACGGCGGACGCACTGGCTTGTGGGATTTAAGCGGGGGCGTGTTGCCTCCCACGTGCGGGCTGACCGTCGCAAGCGCGGTGACAGGAGAGGCGACGCGGGATGGGCTGGACGCCCCGGTTCTGAGAAGCCTGTGATCGGTGAGTGAGGGCCTAGACGCTTGAGCTTGTAAGCCCCTCGCGCCCGTGAGGCAATGCCACGAACGGGGTGGAAGGCTTGTCTTGAGCCGATCCGTGCGACGACGGCGGGGTTGATCGCTCCGGTGGTGGAAGCCGACGATCGGTGAGTGAGGGGCTAG